>JALLAZ010000767.1:0-12203 GCA_036939755.1 Stephanodiscus triporus | reverse complement strand
AGGCTCGCCGAGAGGTTCTTGAACATCTCGAGCCAGTCGGGCATCCACGGCCAAGGGCCCGCCGCCGTGACTGATGTAATAGGTGGGCATTCGCGCCTTGATTTTCCTCTTCTCTTCAACGCATGCCATGGTTGTCGATGCCATGTTTGACGACGAAGAAACGACTGAAAAGAATAAAACGGAAATCATATCAAAATGGCGGGAAGCACCCGCACGGCGCTTGACAGGCCCCCAGTATTTTTCGTGGTGCTCGATGCATCCACGACAACATGATGGCGCAGGTACCGTCATTTTTGATCGACGACAACAAATAATAATTGAAATTTACGAAAGGAGGAGGGATAATATATAAATGCTAACAAAGTCAACAAATCATCCATCATGGCGACATCCAACAAAAGGGGACAGAAGATGTCCATGACCGAATTCCTCGGCGGCGCGCAGTCGATTTCTACGTCGTCGTCGCTCCCCTCCGGACCGAGGCAGAGGGCGTGAGTCTTCTTGAGTCCTCCTTTTTCCCTTCTTTGGTCCCCGCATCTTTCGTCCCGTTTTCGATTCCAACCGATACTTATAATTGCTCCATATTTCGTCATTTCGTTTGTTTTCTTTTCGTTTCGACGATGTATCATCATCATCGTCGTCATCATCATCATCATCATCAATCATCCATCCATCCATCATTCCAACAGGGAGGGAGACGACGGGTCCTTCCGTCGCAATCCCAACAACGGCTACAGCGGAGGGAACAACAACGGCAACAGCGCAGATGACGGCTACGGCCGCTCCGAGGGAGATTCCAGCTGGCGCAGCCGCGGCGTTGGCGGAGGCGGGGGGGGCGAGTCTCGTTATGGAGGCGAGTCTCGCTACGGGGGGGGCGGCGGCAGCGGCGGCGGCGATTCCGGATGGAGACGCGGAGGAGGCGACGGAGGAGGAGGAGGGGGAGGGGGGGGGGGATACGGATACGAACGATCGGGATCCTACGGCGCCCCCGACGCCTCCGGGGGAGAATCGACCTGGAGGCGAGGAGGGGGCGGCGCCGGCAACGCCCCCTCCTCCTCGTCGACGTCCTCCTCCTCCGCCCCGCGCGGAGGAGGAGGAGGAGGATTCGGGTCCGGCGGGGGTAGCGCCGCAGTCCACCCCCCCTCCTCCTCCGGGGGGGGAGGGGGGGGGGGGGATCGTCCGCGCCTGAACCTCTCGTCGAGGACGCAGCAGCCCGGCAGCGGCGGGGCATCATCACCGGCCGCCGCCATGTCGATCAAAATCGGCAGGTCGAATCCGTTCGGATCCGCGACCGCCGTCGACACCGCCTCGAGATTCGCCGCGATCGAGATCAAGGAGAAGGAGAGAGAGGAGGGGGAGAAAGTCGCGAAGTGGAGGGAACGGGACGAGGAGAGTAGGACCGCCGAGGCCGAGGTCGAGGTCGTGGTCGACGCGTCCGGGGTCGACGCGAACGAGGATGTCGAGGAGGATGCGAAGGAGGAGGAGAGGGGAGGGGACGACGGGAAAGGAAGGCCCGACGACGCGAAACCCGACGCCCCCTCCCCGGAGGAGGGGGCGGATGCGGCGGACGAGCCCGCCGACGAAGGCGGGGACGGGGGAGACGACGTCGGGCAACGACGTCGTACGGACGTCGGGGAGAAGAAGAAGAGGGGGGAGCGGCGGTTCATCAAGCCGAGCGTCGTCAACAGCCGCGCGGCCATGCTCGACGCCGCGGCCGCGCCCAAGAAGGAGGAGCTGGGGGGCGGCGACCGCGGGGGGGACCACCGCCGCCGCGGGCCGCCGCCCGTGGTCAACGAGCGCTTCGCGAGGCTCGCTGAGGAGGAGAGGGAGAGGAATCACCACCACCACGACGACCATCGTCGTCGCGAGCGCGGCGCCTTCGACGGCGTTGATCGTCATCGTCGCCGACGCAACGGCGACGACAACGACGACGACAACGACGACGACGAGGTACAGCCCCCTCCCATGCCGATCAATTCCCGATTCGCGGCCGTCGCCTACGATCGCGACAACGTCGATCGTTCGTACTCGGAGAGGGGGACGGAACGCGGGGGCGGTCCTCCTCCTCCGCCGCTGCCGCCCCTCGCAATCAACTCGCGCTTCGCGGCCGCGGCCGCCGACCACCAGCGCGAGGGGGAGACGCGGTCGCACGAGAGGGATCGGCGCGGCCTCCTCCTTCCCCCGCCGCCGGCGGCGACGAACTCGCGCTTCGCGGCCGCGGCCGCCGACCACGAGCGCGAATCCGAGATGCGCGATTATTCGGAGATGCGCGGCCCGCCGCCCCGGGCGGCCAATTCGCGCTTCGCCGCGGCGGCGGCGGACCACGAGCGCGAGAACGAGGCACGCGATCGCGAGCGCGGCGGGATGATGGGGGGGGGCGATCGATTCGCGCGCAACGACGACGGGAGGGGACCCCCGCCGGTGCAGAATTCTCGATTCGCCGCGGCCGTGCGCGGCGACGAGGACTACGTGCCCGCCGAGGTCAGGAATCAGAGGATCGCCGAGAGGAACGCCGAGATGAACGGCGGCGAGGGTTATGCGCCCGGGGGTAGATTTGGACAGCAAGAGGGGGGACGTTTCGGCGGCGGCCAGGACGGCGGCGACGGACGTGGCCGGTTTGGTGGCGGCATGGGAGGAGGAGGAGGGGGGGGTGGCGGAGGAGGCCGTTACGGCGAGCGCGGTTCGGGCCGGTCTGGACGTGGCGACGACGTGGAATTGCCTACGGGACCGCGATGGAAGCAAGAAGCCGCACATGAGGAGGATGCTTTCCCTCCCCTCAATAAGAGCAAGGTTGCCGACATCCTCGCCCCCAAGAAGCCGCGTGACGAGGTGGTACTCCCCCCCGTCGAAGCGCCGCTCACCCTCCCTGGGGAGGATGAGGCTGCCGCAAGGGCTAGGATAGAGAAGAAGAAACGCGAAGCAGAGGAAAGAGCCGCAGCTGAAAGGAAGGCCGCCAAGGAGGCAGAGGAACGGGCAGCAGCTGAAAGGAAGGACACTGCCGAAAAGGCCGCTAGAGCTGCTGCGCTGGAATCCAAGCTACTCGATGAATTCATTAGCGGGAATAAGCTCGGAGGAGAATTGCGACAATGGTGTGTCGACCAGGGGGTGGTATTGCCCACGGTCGAAAAGCTCATCTTTTACCTCCTTTCGAAGAAAGAACAGAATAATCCCGACCCAGAGTGCGCCTGGGCAGAGCCTGACATGTACGGAGGAGCCCTGTTGTCCCTGGTAGAAGACAAGGCCGAGGAACAAATGCAGGTGTTATGGGCGATCCAAAAGTATTGCGACACACAGGGCTTCCCGAAAATTAACGACGAGTATCTTGTTCAGGCCATGTTTCGCGCCATGTACAAGCATGACTTAACCGAGCCGGATGCATTCGAGTTGTGGAAGGAAGACGAGAGCGAGGAAAACTCACAGGGGAAGACAAAGGCTGTGATTCAGACCATGGATTGGTTTACTTGGTTGGAAGAGGAGGAGGAGGAGGAGGAGGAGGAGGAGGATGACGAGGACGAAGAAGAAGAGTAAAAGAGTGTGATGTTGTGGGGATACATTTATGGTGCTAGAATAGAGCTGGGAATATTAAAACAAGGCTTCTTGGTACTTAGCTCACCTCTTTTCTATTTCTGTGTGCATCCGTTGTAATTCTCTGACATCAATCTCTCTCGGTGGAGAATGATTTCTTCTGTATGTGTCATCGATACACACGAATTGAAGACCCTTTACAAGATATGTCTTATAATGAATCTTTCTATGAGACGACCACGAATAATCAGCATCACAAGCTAAGAACCTGCCTTTGGGTAATCTCTCGATGCACGGCTCTTTTTAGTCTCAGCTCTGTCACCGAAAGTGTTATTACCTCACATCACTGTTTTGCGGCCAATACATACATTTAATGTTGCACCTGCGCTTCTGTGGTGGTTTGGAGATAAATATTGAATATTTAATTTAATATTGTCCTCCATCCACAAAGAAATAACTAATATTATGCACCTCAACACAGTTTCCTAAAACTGCAGCCTGATTTGGGTTTACTTGACTGTTCCTCATGGGAAGAATTATCCATGGAGATTTCATCTTCAAAGCAAAAGTCCTCCGAATTCGACTTCGTTTAGTTCGATTTCGTCTAGTTCGGCTTCATCGAAGTCAAGTTCGCTTTCGCCGCCGAGGTCCAAAGCCCTCCTGCTCTTGCCGGACTTGGAGCCAGATGATTTGCCTTTCAGCTCACGTTCGCCGTCAAGAACGTGATCGCCGCCGACGTCCAAAGCCCTCCTGCTCTTGCCGGACTTGGAGCCAGAGGACTTGCCTTCCAAACCTCTCCCATTTGCGTCCTTTGCGAATGTGGAGAGGATTACAACAACGAGGACTAAAATGGTTTTTGAACGGTTCATCATGGGGTTGGATACTTTTCAAAGAAATGAATGCATAGATAGATAAAGCACTGGAAGACTGAATGCACACACTGATTGCAGAAAGGTTCACCCACGTTGGCAGAGTTCGCACGAATGCAAAATTTGTTGCTCTGATTCTGCCCATCAGGAAATAATCAATATTATGCAACCAGACGTTCATCATTATTTCCTAACATATGTGCGAATATTGTGGCCAATGGCAATAATTGCTGAACACAGAACTCGTTTTACCTGCATGCGCTCTTCTTGGGGTTCCGGTTCATACCCGATGACTCTTGTCGCTACTAATATTGGCTTTTTTCAGCAGAACCAGAATGAAAGGAAAGAATCTTGGTCGGGTTCGGCATGCGACACACTCCTTTCTCCGAAATCGACATTTTATGTTCCCGCCAAAGTGAAACTCGGCGGGAAAGAAACAAGCCGCTTCACAGTGTTGGAGGCGTCGTCTCCTCCTAGAGTAGTTAACTCTCACCCGACGACGGACCGCGAAGGAGGGCGGAGGAGGGCGGCGGCGGCGTCGGAGGACACCGATGGTGATGCCGTCGACCGAGGACGTGCCTCGACGAACGCTGCTCGAATCTAGGCAGCATGGCGGCAGGCGAGGCGGAGCGAATGATCATCATCGTCGGGGGATCGTATGGATGGATGCGATTAGGGACGGCGGAGAGGACGACGGCAAAGATTTGACCCTGACGACAACCAGAAAGACGACTTACTCGGAAAACTGTGTGTTTCGGCGGGAATCCTCAAAGTCCCCCCTCCCTGGCCGCGCCAGCCGCGCCCCGCCAACACAAGACAACGACACAACTAAAGCTCATCTGCTCAACTTCTAAGAGAATCGTTCACCCTGAAAGTAAAGTGTTTGTTCGTTCACTTGACATTTTGAAGCCGACATGACATCCACGCGCGTTCTCATGTTGTTACCCGAGGAGACACGCCGAAGCGCCCAGCCAGGTTCCCCAACACGTATTCGAAACCACGATGATGAAGTGTGCGCGTTCCAGAACGCGAAGCCGTTCCAACTTGCCATTCAAACTCCCGGCATCGTGACGATAGTGGACCGCGCAAAAGAATGTGCAACGCTCTACGAATTCTGCAGTATCGACGAGTTGAAAACACTCGCGGATGGTAAGAGAAGCAGTTAACCATATCTCTAGAAATATGCTTCTCTTCTTGTCCGTGAAGGCGGGAGACGTCACTCACAGTTCCTGATTTTCGTTGTCTAGTGTGTTGTGTCACTCCTCCTGTATGTTGTCGTAAAAGAGATGCACAAATTGCAAGGCCGGGATCACCAGAAAGTTTATGAGATCCTTCACATGCAGAGCGAACTCAAACGCATGATGGAGCGCTATGCAATGGGATGCGAAGAAGATGTTCCTGACGAGACAAGTGAGATCTATTGGGACTATTCATATTATCATTGGTGAATCAAATATGGGAAAAGGGTAGCAGATCCAGCGTTGGAAAGTTATATTGTTCATCAATCATCATCGTCATGCAGGCGAGGCGGACAAATGCCCATCTCGCGTAAAATATTCGATACGGGTCCGGAGCCGACGCCCTCTGCATCTAACGAACTCAACAGGTTTGATAATATAGCTTGATCGACGCTATCATGTCCATCTTCCACGTCGTTATTGTTCCCGGATGCCACGCTGAGATTCTTTATTGACGGATCCGAAGCAGCGCCAGTCCTGAGTTCGTGATCCATCGCCTCCTTTGACGTGGCGAAAATTAAATAGAGTAAATTAGATGTCTGATCAATTAGTACACGTCGGCAAATTCCAAAACGAATATTTTTTGCTTATTCTTGTCGCTCACCATGTAATTTTGTATTGACCAATGCTCTTGGTCGAACCCGTATCGCTGCCGAGAATTGTCAGTGTCTTCGTCGATGATAAAAGCCCTGCCTCGCTCTTCGTCACTCGTATCCCCATCATCCAGGTCTTCCTGGAAGAAAAACTTAGATATGTGATCGTGATTTTCGTCAGGATTTGATTCGGGTCGAGGGGTACACTGATTGCTCAGCATTGAGTGTAAGGTGTTGAGAAATATGCGTGGATCGATGGTCACTTCCTGAGACATTGGGTACTCCGGATCAAGCTCTGACAAATTTCGATGTCTGGATTCGTGTTGCTGTGACGATTCTTTGACGCTTGTTGTCACTGCACCCTCCAACTCGCCTTCGCCTTCAACGAACGACCGAAACCCCGCCAGAATTTTGTTCAGGGCTTCTGCGTCTTCTTTCGGCTGGGCATCTTGCTCATCTTCTTCGCAGGATTCGTGAGCAAATTTCCTACCGACACGACTTCTTCGAGTCGTTCGTCTGGGCCTTCCACTCTTTGTCGTTGCATCAGAATCCGTATTTACCTTGCGGCTTGACAGAGTTTTCATTTCTTCTTCCAGCTCCTCTAATGAATTAACTTCCATCCAACCATCGTCATCCAATTCCGTGGTTTTTGGCATTGGAAATGAGTCTTCGTTGAACTCCTGGCGCTGCCATTTCAGGGCACTTTTAACTCCTGATTGAACTATCTCAAGCAATGACACGCCTGGACGAGTATAAGGACATGGTGCCTTCCGTAAGGGCTGGCAGAGCTCTGGATTGAAAACGCGACACCTTGACATCGGTTCGAGCGCTTGTAGCAATGTCGTATCGATTTCTGCATTTTGTATACCACTACCGTTAGGACCGACCATCCATGCTTGCTCGATCCAAGGAAGTGATGTTGACTTATCACTTTGCTCATATCTACCACTTGCTTCGGCATCAATGCGCGTCCAGTAAATACGTAGTCTCCGATCAACCTCCCCTAAAGAGTCGATTGCGGAATCTTCCAAATTTAATGTGGTCATAGAATCTGACACTTTCCTGTCATTGATGTTGGTATTGGAAAGAATCCAGTCCAAGCCAGCACACAGGCGTATCCCAACGTCAACCGCCCTTTGAAACGGATTCCGTCTTCCTTGTTTTTCATCTGCAAGTGAATCACCCCCGAAGTCTGACTGGCGCAGATGACGTTGAAATCTGTTCAATTCCACAGAACGATATGCGCTAGGAATTGGGAAGGATGGCACCACGCCTCGGCCGGTGACCAATTCAGCATAATTGGTACGTGTTAAAACGATGGGGATCATTACAATTTGTTCGTAGGGGAATGAGTTGCCCAGTGGATATATCGATGATTCTGTCGTCGGTCGAAGAATTGTGTTCTCGGGTTGTGGTTTGATCGTTAGAGACCTTTTCTCTTCAAAAGACTTGCGTTGAAGTTCTGGCGCATTAGCGCAAAAGGAATCGACAAGCATGGGCACCAAAGAGGGATGATTTTGAATGAAACGAGCCACAGATGCAGGCAGCGCAGTCGCAGCGATGTGCCAGTGCGGATTGTCGGTGGAAGGCATATTTGCAGCACCCTGTGAGAGTGTATCGACGTTCACTCTAATGTGGGAGTAGTCAGTGCGATCGATTCGATCCTGAATAGCACGTTGCACGGCGCCAGAAGCTTCCGTCGGATGTGATCCCTCTCCTTTCATTTTTATTGATTGCATCAGGATCAATAGAGCAGAATCTCTTGACAATTTCACAGGCTCCGATGAATTGGATGACGGTGCACTGACTGTGGATGGAGGGATCAGATGAACCTTTCCATCCACAACCCAACATCGATTCAGGCATCCCACCGGTCCTCCCACCCCGCCCTGCAGTACATCATCGTCTACCCATGAAGGTAAGTGTTCTGCCGCCTCTATTAATATAATATGACCATCGTTCACATCCCAACATTCAATGGCGCATGTCAAATTATCCAGGTCCTCTGATTGCGACGATGATAGCACAGAGGATATTCGTAGCACAAGAGCAATACAGCGCCACATATCGTTGACATCGTTGCCGTATCGACAAATGGCGCGCAAATGCGGTTGCTGGTGTTGGAATTGATCATTTTGCTGCATCATTCTTGTATTTTTTAGAGCATCGTCACTTGGGTGTTCGGGTTGATGGTTGGGAGGAGTTTGAGATTGCCACATGTCATCCCCGTCAATATCATTGGTTGCATTGATAAAATATTTGTCAGAGTTGATGTCGCAATGGACACCAAATATCGGGCCGTCTCCTCCAGAGCTCCACGGACGATGATTTGTTTTTGGGTCGCTTTGTTTTCCGTCCGCACCGAGTTTGCCAACATCGTTGCTCGCGGAGAAAGAAGAGCGCAGGACGCCATTGGCGATTGCACACGCCTTACAAAGCCGCTGGTATAGGATCGCTCTCTTGTGGACGTGACAATTGCCATCCAAAACATTATTCGGCTGTGAACCGCCATGAAGAAGGTCATCTTCAGAATCGATCAGATACAAAGATAGGATGAGGGCGTTGTTGTTGCCGCCGCTGTTACCGTCGGAATCAACCCCGAAGCTGAAAGAGTTGCAATTATTCATTTTACAGAGGTCTCTCGCTCTCTACGCTTTCACCAAAGGTGATACCCAGCGTGGTTGCCGGTGTCGAAACCATCACATCCCCTCTCCTTGCTGCGATAAAAAAAAATGTACGTACAGAAGTGTGTGGCGGGCGTGGCCCTCAATCGACAGTCCGCTAGGCGCAAGATAGTCCGCTGCGATGATACGAACTCCTACGTAGGAGAGGCAGAAGGTACGTGAGCGAGGCAAGACTTCCAAACCACTCCCCCAATGACAGCCGCCTGAAGTCCTCTAAAGCAACTCCAACCCCATAACAACAGCGCCCACCGCCATGAATTCGCACGAACATCTATACGAAAAGCTCAACACCGTCCACGCCTCCCTCCGGAAGGAGAAGGATGACGCCTACCGCACGATGCAGCTAGCGGAGCAGCGTCTTCAACTCGCCCGGCAGGATCGCGAGGCGGCGGAGAAGAAGGGGAACGAGACTCGGGCGCAGCTGCGTCAATTGAAGGATAGGGTCGACGAGATGAAGAGGTCGAATGCCGCCGCGGACGCCGAGAATAAGCAAATGGAGAAGGAGGTACGCGTGTATTCATTCTCGAGGCGTGTACAATGATGTGTGTAAATCTTGCCGTTTTTTGATTCGGGTATCCATTTCGGATACCTCCTCGTTGGTCGCTGACGGCATTATTCCATTTCCTCACGCCTTCGTCCTTTTCCGTATCCAGTTCAACTTCCAACATTCTGAGCTCCAGATCAAGAAGGAGAAACTCTCCCGCCTCGAGGACAAGCGCGCGATCGAGGCCAACGGTCGTCATTCCTCCGTCACCGCCGCCCGCGATATGCTTCGTCGGCTTCGGGAGGATTCGTCGAAGAATGACGCGGGGAGCACGTACGCCAACCTATCAACAGATGAGAAGAGACGCAAATTGGAACACGCGATGGAACTAGACGGGGGGGAACGACTGTTGAGGAATTTTCCAGACCTCGTAAAGATGCGCAGGGAGCAAAAGGCGAGGGAGGTTAAGGAATTGGAAACGCGGAACGCGTCGTTGAGGAGGATCATTGCAGGGTATCAAAATGCGTTGGGCACAGAGTCTATGGGTCAATGATGAAAATTCATATCTTGAGTGCCAAAGCAATTCATCAACATGCAAGGCTATGTTGTTCCCTCGTTCAATATGGACATGGCCGATGTGAGGTTTCTATGGAGTACTTTTTTTCACTGGTGCTTGGAGCCCGTAGTAAACTTACACTTCAGTGTAGTCACTAAGAGAGGCAGATTTGGAATTTGTGTCGTAGAGGAGGCGCCACGTTTTTTACACACCCACACGCGTGACTGCAAGATGACGAACTCCCCCCCCTTATCATACTGAAGAAGGAACGAAGTCTGGAAGTAAACCTAAGTCTGTGTTTCTATTCCATGGTTGTATCTGATATTGCCGTTAAGTTGTCCAAATTTCTCCTCTGCAGGATGTGTGTGTCATAATCTGAATAGAAGCCCCCCCCCCCCCCCCCCCCGTGCCGTGTCTCCACAGCTCAATTCGGAAATATTTTCATGAGTAATGAATGATATACAACTATGGAGTTTAGAGTTTAGCCTAATAAGTACAGTATTTCACATTTCAACACTTCTGAACAGAGATCGCCATTTTTTTCTGGACACAATCCCGACGAAACAATGAAAGATTCTTGTAATAGCTCAATATGATAATTTTTCCGAGCAAGAACGGATTCTCAACGCCGAGTCAGGATGGGAGGAGAAGAAAAAAGGAGAGGTCTGCACTCAACAAATGAAATATGAGCAACGAGTGACCAGACATCCTAAACTCTCTCCCTTCAAGACCAGGTGAGACGACCGTTCCAGAAGGCGGCATCGTCGAAGGAGACGGCGAGTGCCCTCTGGGCCTCGAGGGCGGCTTCTGCGGCGCACCCGCCCAACCCCCCGACGGCATAGGTCCTCGTGGAATCCCCGAAGACGACGACGGCCTTGGAGATGGCGTAGTCCTTGCGTTCCCCCCGCTGGGGAGACCAGAGCGGCTCGCGGTCCGCCGCCGGCGGGGCCTGTGGCGGGGCGGGCTCCGCCTCCGCCTCCCTCCGGAAGCGCCTCTCGTCGGCCCTGGAGTAGAAGAGAGCGGAGACGTCCTTGGGAAGGGTGCGCGGACGCGTGCGGACGGACTCCACCAGGGCGTCCGCCCAGCGAACGCGCCGCTCCTCCTCCGAGGCTCGGTCCTGCCCCTGGCGCGAGGCGGCGCCGGCGGACGAGGCGGGCGTCCCCCCCGGCGACACGCTCCTCGGCGCCTTCGAGGAGGAGCTAGACGAGGACGATGTGGAAGAGGGCGGCGGCGTCGACGACGACGACGACGACGACGACGACGACGACGAAAGCTCCTCCTCCCGGGGAGGGGAGGGCGCGCGCGATCGACACCTTGACGGGCTCGGACTAGGACTTGGGCGGAACCTCGGCGGCGACCCGCACGCAGGCGAGGACGCCTTGACCTTGAGGACCTCGCACGGCTCCAGGGGACGTTGGCTCTCCCGACTCTTCAGGTACGAGACTGCCCCCCGATAAGATCGAAGACCATGGCTGGAATAGTCGCTGGAGTTGGGGGTGGGAAGCGGGGCGGTCATGGTGATTGCCTTCGTCGGAATTTAGAGGTTTAGGAGAGAGGGACTGCGTTGAGTTGTTCTCGTGGTTGTTTTTTTTTATGGGTTTCTCTCGCCTCTCGGTGAACTTTCGCCTCTCTTCCGTGAAGCTTCTGAAAACGGGGTGTGTCAGTTACTAAGTAAAATCATGACAGAATCGCCAAGATTTTTCGCCCCAACGGAAACATAGTTGCATGTTTCTCCAAGTTAAATGAAGACAATAACTCCTGGGTTGACTTTCCGCCCCCTGCACGTTGGTCAGGATTCCAGGATTAGTTCCACCCCATTGAGGCTGCTCGATCAGAGACCGGCCCGCTCTCTCACAACGAAGAAGGAATTAATTAATGCCGTTCGTAGAATTCTCCGGAAAGTGTTTTTTTCGGACCCTACATAGGAATAGTATTTTTACCGTGATTGATTTAGTCGCAAGGAACATCAGCTCTTGGGGTGTACCTAAAAAGTTCTCTGTGAAAAAGAGCGCCCCCTTCCGGACAGACCCAAAATTCACTGACAAAGTACCGTAGAACACGCGCACCATTCGCACGCGGCCATGTTTTTGCGAGAAAATTTACCCCTCACCACCTCCCAAAAACGTAGGACGACTCATCGACGAGTATGTAGGTCGCTAAAAAAAAGATCTTGTCTTTTCTACTAACTTTAACTAATCGCTACATAACCTGGGTATAGGCAATTTTACGAGTTCCTACAGGTAGATTAGGCAGA
>JALLAZ010000766.1:0-12204 GCA_036939755.1 Stephanodiscus triporus | reverse complement strand
AGCATGACGGGGTTCTCTCTCTAGTTTGTTTTTTAACTCTATTTCCGCTGCTCTCCAACAACACGGCGTGTTGGTTTAATTCTTTCTGAACGCGGCGTCACCGGAGACGCAGAGGAAATCGCACTGCGAAAGGTTTTTGCCTCGGGCATTCATGGAACGAACGCATTCACCCCCCTATCTAACGATCTAATTCAAGGGTGGCGGACGGGTGTGATAAGGCGTTGAGGACATTCATTGCTTGGGCGGGTTCGGTTCCGATTATTGGAGTGCGTGCATAGACAATCCAGAACGGAATCATTTGGATAGAGACGAGCAAATTTCCATTTGCTTTCAGCGATGCCTTTCGTTGTATGGAAAGACGACACTTCTTCATCTTCGTCAACGATGCCACGACGGCTGATGCACGCAGAAAAATCATAAATTAAATGTTGGCCATGCGCCCGCAGATAATATCTGCCAAGTCGTATGTCGAACACATGCGGGATTTGGCATGGGCATCGTTGGGTGGCGACAGGATCGCACTCGGTAGATGAGTTAGAGAGATTGCCAGGAGTATTGGTATGGGAGCCGTGTTGGATCAGGGTCCAGCAGTGGGGGACAACAAGCGTTTTATAAAGCTTTTTGACTTGAATGGGTATCACCAACGAGATCGCAACAAAAACTATTCAATGAGGAGCGCGAGGAGGACTTTGGGTCTATTTTTATTTTGGTAGCTGGTGCGATACCCCGTGAGGACTGGGGATCGGGTCACGGAGGTCAAAAATCTTTGAAAATACTATTGCTCCCAGTGTAGGGTTCTATTCGTTCCTCGTCTTCTGGCGTCACGTTGAAATGAGATGCGTCGGAGGCATTCAAAAATGTTGGCACATATGGTGGCTTTAGCAACTTCTTCCCTAACTGTTCGAAGTCGACTTCTGAGAAATACCTATGGTCCTTGACCCTGCGACTACAATCCCGTCCCAGCCGCTCGGAAGCCTTGGTTAACAGTTGCTGAACGAAATCGAGTGCATCTTCCAGCCCTGGCTGCTGTAATTCTTCAGGTGGTGAGAAGGATTCTCGTCCCATTCCAATAAGACACACCTGTTTGAACGTCTTCTTCAGATCGCCATCAAACTCAAATGGTGATCTACCTGAATACATTTCAACGACTATGCATCCCAGTGCCCACCAATCGATGCCTTTGTCGTATCCTGTGCTCAAGACAAACTCTGGAGCAATGAACTCTGGTGTGCCACACATAGTGAATGCTAGAGTGACAACCTCGGTGCCGCCAGAGGGCAACTGTACTGTACACGGGAGGCGCTTTGCCATTCCTAAATCGCATAATTTAAGGTATCCGTCCCTGCCGATTAAGCAGTTTTCTGGCTTGATGTCTCGGTGCACAAAACCTCTGCTGTGGAGAAAGCGCAATCCAGAAACAATGTTGGCACTAAAGAAGACGCATTCTTCATGAGGAAGGATGTCTGTATTGATCATGTGCCCAATTAGATTGCCTCCCTGTAGAAAATCTGTCAAAAAATAGATTGAATCTTTATCCTGGTACGTCCCATACAGCGAAATGATGAAATGAGAACTAGCTGATGTCTGCAATGCATGCTTTTCGATCAAAACTCTCTTCACGTTACCACGTTGTTCTATTGAACTCTTTGACATGCATTTTAGACTGTAGTATCGCACGGCGTCGGAAGCGCTTTTCTTGTTCTCGACAATGTACACGGAACCAAATGCTCCTTTCCCGATGATTGCAACCTTCTCGAGTTGTTCAAACGGTATGATATTTTCATCGGAATGCTTGCTCTTTTCCTGGAGGTCCAAAAACGAACTGCATCTTCTCCTGACCGACTGAATCTGGCTTTCTCGTGGCGCGGTGGACATTTCAATCGATGAAGATTTCAATGACTCCTTCGCAACTGCGGCCTGTATTCGACGGTAGCCTAGCGTGTCCATCGCCCATAAAATGACACATGGTGTGATGCATTTGATGTCGGAAGGAGCTGGAATGCCGTACACCAACGACAACTCGCCAAGTATGGATCCCATCCCTGCGGTTCCAGCCACTTGCTCTCCACATGAAAGCTGTACCATTCCTTCCTCAATCACAAACAGTTTCTCGATCTTCTCATTCTGCTTGCATATGTATTCGTCTTGTTGGAATTCCGCCCTCTCCAAAGAGTCCATGAATAAATTCTTCAACTTTTGAATCAAAATTTCGTCTTTAAGGTTGTCAAAATAACCTGCCATGCAGGATTGAAAAGCTGTGTTCGCTGCATTTGACAAACTTTCATCTGTTGGCATGACTGCTGAAATTGCATCAAGTGACCCTTCCATGATACTCTTCATTATAAAGTCGGAAAGGCCGGTGTACGCAATAGTGCGGCGATTTTGTGCCTGATCCCTCCTAGATGCCAATCGGCGTTTGAGTTTGTTTGCGACAAATGCATCTTCCAACATGGAGTCTGAGTTCCGTCTCACTTTTTCGGCAGACGCAACATGTTTCATAGGACTGTGGACATCGACTGAACGCATCTTTGACTTCCGTATGGGCGATTGCATGGCATCGACTTCTTGTACGATAGTTTCTGGCTCATCGGGAGCGCGTTCATCAGCAATGGCCTCGTCGACGGCGGGTTCATCATCGGGTGAAAGGTGATAATCAGACGAACCTGAAGAAGAATCGGTGATGAAGGAAATGATGCTATCGGAATCATTTCCTGGCCCTTCATTTGGCATGGAGTCGACCGATAAGTCTTCGAATGAAGGTTGTGGGAAACCCGATTTGATGGGGGTCCTTTGAGGAGAAGCACACGACATCGTTCCTTTCTCCCTCTCCCTTGTGTTTCCTGGCGGCTAAGAACGACATGATTTTAATGAAAACGGCGAAAACATTGCAATAAATATTTAATATTATGAAATGAGATATCTGTGAGGCACCAAAAGCATTCCCCTAATAAGTAAGTCTTCGCTGCACAGACTACCACAAGTGAAAGTACCTAGCAATTCAGAAGAATCAGCCCCATCCCCCCCGATTCCCAACACTGAATTCGGTTCTAGGAGCACTGAATATGCAGGGGTGTGATATTACGGCTTGACAATATCGATATTTTCCCAGACGTCATCTTTTGCAAACGTTACATACATGACAGCATCATTCTTGACATTATGGTCGGAAAGTATGTCCGTATCAGGAATGGGTCCCTTCGGCATTGACTTGTCGACGACGACTTCGTCGACGCCCTTGTCCTTGGACGCGGACTCGGGCGCTTCGATGTACAACCTCATGCTTCCCGGGGCGATGACGTCTTCGCCGCCCATGGCCAGCGAGATTTCGGATTTGATCCGACCGAACGTGTCGGAGGGCGAGGTGTAGATGAAGAAGGTTTGGTTCTTCCGCTTGACGCGAACGTGGCTGCTCGTTTTCGTTTACCGTGTTTTCGTTCCGACAGCATCATGCAGTTGAGAGTTTCACAAGATCGAATCGACGGCAGGAAATAATGTTAGTTATGCTCCCCAAGTAGATCGTCTAATCGAATAATTAACGCATACGCTCGCTCACTCTTCTCGTAATGGCGCGTTCATCTTGTCAGAACCTTCAGAGGCGATTGTTGTGCGATTACGGCAGGATAGCTCTTTTGCAACAGGAAACGAATGTATGTAGTCGTGCCAGGCTGCGCGGCGCGGCGTGAACGGAGTAGGAGGATCGCGAGAGTCGAGAGGAGGGAAACGAGATGAACGCAGTCGGATGTGTGTGTTCTCCTGCTTCTCAGGGTGGCGCGACGTGGCCGCGGCCGGCGCGAGCGAGGGCAAGGAGTTGATTTTCTTGGGGGGCACCGCCCCCTTTTCCCACTGCGTATGGACACGCGTATGCACATAACGCCGTCACCATGTCGCATGCCTCCCGCCCACGGCAGCAGCCTCTGCCCGCCGAAGACGCCAAAGACGCCATCGCCGCCGTCCTCGACGACTTCCACGACGCGGCGAGTCGCGCCGATGGCGTCCGCTACTTTCGTCACTTCGCGGCCGATGGGATCTTCCTTGGCACCGACGCAAACGAGCGGTGGACGATCCCCGAATTCCGGGAGTACGCAGAACCCCACTTCTCGATGGGGATTGGATGGACCTATGTCCCCCTTGATCGTCGCGTCTCGATCGCCGCGTGCGGGACGACTGCCTGGTTCGACGAGAGGCTTCGAAACGACAAGTACGGCGAGTGTCGTGGCAGCGGCGTGTTGGTGATGAGCGAGCAAGGGGGGTGCGAGTGTGGCGGCGGCGATGGCGGCGAGTGGAGGATCGCTCAGTACAATCTGGCGGTACCGATACCGAACGACATGTTGGCGGATGTGGCCCGTCGGATAAGAGAATTCGGCACTCCTGCTGGACACACCGTACCAGCCTCTCTAAATATCACGATTCCCGAGGAAATGCAAGACAACGGAGAAACGCAAGATCTCTCTGAGACTCCGGAAAACTGCTGTAGTAGTGTTGCGACTGCCGAAGAAATTCAAGATCTCTCCAAGGCTCTGGAGAGCAGCCGTATTATTGCCGAGAAGCCATCGTCTACGTCATATCGTCCCAAGGCATCGTCCCTCCCGACCTCCCTCGTTCGTACCATCCAGCTCGAGAGCGACGGCGACGATGACGAAAAACGCGAAGTCATCCCAACCACTATGATATTGCAATTGTTTTCCGATCGGATTTTCTTTTCCATAACCCAGCTCTCCGGGAAAATGGGCTCGTTGTTGGTATGCAACGTCGAGGAGAGCATCATCGACAACTCCACGACCTATCACATTAGTACGCTGCTGGGTACCGGGGTGGCACGCAGAAGTGGTGGCCGCGCTGAGCAGGAGGTGTCGCTGCGCGAGGTTTACGTTCGCAGATTGGCCGAGCGCATCGTATCGCACGCGCGTAAAATGGCCGGGGTGAGAGAGGGGGCCATCCTGGGCGGGGCGGAGAACGGAACGAGTCCGATACCTACATTGGTGGTGGGCTTGGGATTGCGTCCCAACAAATCCGGGGGGAAATCAAGTTTCGAAAGTTTCAATGCCATTGTAGATGCAGCGATGAAGTTGTACGAGGAGGGATGGAGGATTTGTCACTCTGGTGGTATGGTCGGTATGGAAGGGCCGGATTGAGACCTTGCATCTACAACAGGTCTTACAACAACTTCAATTTTATTTACAGTATTAGCTCAAGTTCGTCTCATGGTGGAATTGACTTAGCTGGCATAGCCTCCTTCTTGTCAACTTTCACATCGACTAGCGTCCTCGCTTGCCCTTCTTTCGGCTCTATTTCCTCTTTGTCACTTTCCCGCTCCTTCCTTCTCTTTATCAATTCGGTTGAAAAAGGTCGGTGGAATGCCTCATATAATCTCCTAACCTTTTTAGGGCCGACTCCGGGACAAACACCCAACTCATCGACACTGGCTGCAACCAGATGCTGGAAGCTTCCAAATTGAGTGAGCAATACGCCAGCATCTTTCTTGTTGACACTTGTTACACTCCCCAGTACGTGAACCAATTTCTCGTGTTGAGTTTTGGGCTCATGTTTCCCTATCACTGTGCTTGGATCCTTTCCATCAAAGGCTTTAACCGTCTCCAAATACCGCGCCGCTTCTTCCTCGCTCCAGGCCAGAATGAGAGTGAAATTGTTTTGAACGCATGTGTCATTCAAAAATAATATTGGCGATGTGTTGTCTTCGATATCAACATGGCAAAGCAGCATACGATACTCAAAATCTGATTTCAGTTCTGCGATACGTCGATGAATGTAATTTGGATGAAGGTTGTGATATCGAAGCGAGAGAAAGAGAGCACATCGCGTAGGAGCCATGATATAGTCTGGGACCATCGTAGAGTATTTGAATGGCACATTACGGATGTGATCTATGATCGGATTACCCCGCTGTCGCGTGGAGACGTGCAGGCAGTGAGGCTGCAGCATTGTTTGGTGATCACGTGGAGTGATACCGTCTGTGGAGCTGTTGTTGTGACATTCAGGCTCACTCGTGGTAATGCTGGCTGATACCATAGAGTTGTCAAAAGCAAATTGCTGGGCTCGTTCCTCTTCCCCAAATTGCGCATCTGGATCTGCATCCCCAAATGCTTGACTGAATGTTGTAAATTCGTTTACGGGAGGCGGTTGTTTTTTGTGTTCTTGTGCCCCTATGCGTGTTGCACTCATATTGTACGGATTACCAACTGGGGCAAGCTTTGCTCTGCTGTTGACTGAATCGTGAGACGCAGGGGCCATGGGTGGGACGGGAGCGATGGACGCCGATGCTGTGCCATTCTTCTTAGCGTACGGGTTGTAAACGTTGGTGTTCGTCCGTTCGGCGCCGCGCTCCGATTGGGGCGCGTGCCTCGACATCTCAAGGTACACGGGACGGGGGCGTCGTCGGTATGTATGTTGGGGGAAATCAAATATCCCCTACCGAGGGCAGACCGCGAGAGGATGTAATCCTCCCTACCGAGGGCAGACCGCGAGAGGGTGTAATCCTCGAGGGCAGACCGCGAGAGGACGTAAACGTCAGACCGAGCGATGAGCGAGCGCCAATCAAATTAGTTGATGGCCGCCCGTGGAGCCCAGGAGTGTACCTAGCACTATGCCTCATGGGCCGGTCCCTAGAAATAGCGTGGGAGAAGCTCTCACTTTTAATTAATAATTTTCGGTTACCAAGTTATTCGAGCACGCTCCGCTGTTGGCGTTCGACAGCGGAAGATCACGTTGCATCAACAGTCTGCGAATTCATCGTCGTCGCCTTCGCTGTCGCCGAAGCGGTCGCTGTCGTCTATGCCGCTTGGCGGCATTCTACGTCAGCCTTCTTTCTACAATCACAGCGTAAAACATTCACGTGACTTACGCTTCTCCACAGCCGAAAAATGGGGTCGCGCCATTCATATCACACCAGCAATATGTGTATATTTCACCTATTATTTTCCCAATAAAAATCAATAGAGGAATAGAGATAAAATAATAGTACCATACCATAATACTCTGACAAATAACACCCAGGGACTTTGCATTCACATACTCGCCGGATCAATCTAATACTAAAGTGATGCGAAGTCAGTTTTGTTTTCAGCACAAAACTACAAATCGTCCATCCCATGACGAGGATCGCGCCGCATCCTCCCTCGCGAAAGGACAGACCGAGAGACCACGGCGCAGTCGTTGCCGTCGTCGGGGGACTGATACGACGACGAAGGGGACGACGGGGGGACGAGATCGGTCGGAGGTGGAGGAGGGTCGTCCTGTCCATCGTCGTCCTCCTCCTCCTCCTCGTCGTCGTCGTTTCGGCGTTCGCAATGACGACGACCGCCGTGGGATGGCGGACTACTACTACTACTGCGAAGGCCGCGTCCTCCGATCTCGACCGCGCGACGATCGAGCGCTACGGACCCGCGTGCGTTCCATCGCCTCCCGAGCGCGCGTCGGGGAGGAGTAGTAGTAGTAGTACGAGGGCCGACGCCGACGCCGACGACGGCGCCCGGGCCCGCGACCGACGGCCATGCCCCCGCCGGGACTACGAGGCCGGCGGACGCAGCAGTCGCGGCCGTCGTCGTAGCAATCGTACCCCCCGAAGGATGTGCGACACGTCGAATCCCGTCTACTTCCTCCACGTCGGTAAGTCCGGGGGGACGTCCGTGGACGACCTACTGACGAGGATATTCAAGTGCGCGAACAGGACCTACGTCGGGGGCATGCACTACGACTGGTCGTACGTCCGTCGACGCGAGACGATACGTCGTCGGGGGAGGGATCACCGCGGATACTATCCCCCCCCGGAGGACGACCGCGATCGTCGCGGCCCGGGGGGGCGCGTATATGAGGCGACGATCGCGTCGTCCGCGTCCGCGTCCGCGTCGTCGGACGCGGACGTCATAACCTTCCTCCGCCATCCGGCGTCGAGGGCTACGTCCCAGTTCCGCTTCTCCAAGTCGCTGCGGTGGGCGATCGAGTCGAACGCGACGTTCTTGCGACAGACGTTCGACGAGTACCTCGACGACGAGGAGAACAGGACGTGGACGCAGCCGATCGCGGACGGCGAGTCCGGAACCGACTTCCTCGCCGGAATATTCCCCCCGGGGGGATGGGTGGGCACCGACGGGATGGAAACGTTCGCGAAATCGCGCCTGAGGGCGAATCGCACCGGCGCGATACTCCTCGCGGCGGAAAGGTTGGAGGCGACGACGTGGTACGGGCTGATGGAGGACGTCGGACGTAGCATGGAATTGCTCGACGCGTCGTTGGATCTCGGTTACGTGCCCGTCCTGCCGATGACGAACATCGGCTCGCCGTCGTCGAGGAGGGCGGGCAGGGGGGGAGGGGGACACCCCCCCCCGTCCCCCGTCCTCCCGAGCGAGGCAACGACGGAGAGGATAGCGAAATACGTCCCGAAGGACATGTGGCTATACGAGTACGCGAGGCGACTGTTCGAGGCGCGATACGATCATTTCGTGATGGGCTGCGCGTACGTTCCTCCGGAGCTTCCGCCGTTGCCGGATTTTTCTCGATGAGAGTACTTAGATGGTGGGGGGATGTAGGAGAAAAGGGGGAGGGCGTTTCTTCCCGTGATAGGAATAATCTTACGACAAAAAACGGCAAGAGGGAAAATGCGAGGGCCGTTCGCTCGCTCCATTTGCGCCCCCCTGTTCTCGTCGGGATTGCCATGTGCGGCTTTTTTTTTGGGGGGGGTGTTGCACTTGGACTGTTTCCCTCCTTCGCTTGGTCCTCGTGATGGCGTGCGCAGTGCGTTCCTCGTCGTCCCCGCCTGCGGTTGCATTCGTTGCCAGCGGACTGTTCAAAGAGCTACAACTTGTATTGCCCCTCTGTGGCAACTACAATCAGTACCAACTGTGATAATGGTGATGCCGCTTGCCATGACGGCAATGGCGACGATGACAATCAACAGGACAGCGATGGCATTGGTGGTCTGAGCCATTTTCCTATGGAGGAACTCCTAAGTACTTACTGCCCCAGCAAAATTCTGCTGGCGTACATAAGTATCGTACCGCCAGAAAAATTATTGTCGCTCTCTCACGATCTACCATACGCCGTACGATTACTCCGATAACATTACCATCGCAGTGGGAGGTTCATAGGCCTTGGTGTCTCTCTAGACTCAGTGTCAACAACAGGGATCCAGGAATATATGATAATGTCAGACGACGGGGGCTGGCTGAGCACGCGAAGGCCGCCTCGCGATCGACGACTCCGCCCGAACGACGTCGATCGTCCGACCGCCACGCGCGACGGCGACGGCGAGACCGCGTCGTCGTCGTCGTCGTCGTCGTCGTCGGTGTCGTCGTCCCCCCCGACGACGCGAGGGGCAGTGCCGGCATCCCTGTCGCCGCACCTCGGCTGGACCATGATGTCGTCCCACCGCTCGTGCGAGGATCGACGACGTGCGCGACGTCGTCGTCGTCGTGCGACCGACGGGGATCGCGACGGCGGGGGGGGCGCGGGATCACGTCGGGAGAGGGTCGCGGGGCTCGCAGTCGTGAGTTCCTTCGAGTGGGGGGGGCGTCCGTCCGTCCGTCCGTCCGTCCGTTCGTTTCATTCTTCGGATATGCCACGTCCCCGAACCCCTCTCACTGTTTTTGTCTCCTGGCGCGTACCCCCCGACATCTCCACGCGCAGTTCTTCGTCCACGACCCGCCGGGGGATACCGACGGCGAGACGGTGTGGTTCCAGGGTCGATTCTTCCCATCGTTGACGTCGTCCGTCGTCCTCGGCGGCCGCGGCGACGGCGGCAGAAGCGCCGTCTGCGGCGGCGACGGAAACGAGCGCGACGGTCCTCCCGCGTCGGCGTCTTCCGAACGGGCCGTCGCGCCCCCCGCCGTCCCTTCGTCGTCGTCTTCGTCGTCGTCGACGACGACGACGATCGCGGGGAGAGATTCGTGGGGATTGCTCGCCGTGCAGAACCCGATCGTCGACGAGTGCCTCGGCTGCGACGAGGGGGGGTATCGCGAATTGGATCTGACCTTCGTCCGTCGACGTGGGGGGAGGGGGAGGGGGAGGGGGAGGGACGACGACGACGACGACTGCGGGAAGAGGACAGCGACGATGCGATGGGCGGCGCGCGACGTCGCGTGGACGGGCGGGAACATGATGGCGCTCAATGCCCATCGCAACGACATCGACGGCCGCGACGACGACGTGAGGTTCGAACCCCGGAGGCTCGTGGAGGGCGACGGTGCCATGGTCATCGCGTCGAGGTTTTTTCCCGCCATGGCGAAGCGCTTGCGTATACGCGATATCATCACGAAGGATGACGACGACGATGACATTCCGTACGTACCGTCGTCGTTGTCGTCTTCGTGTTCATCTGTTCTCGGTGGTAAAAGGAGCCGGAGCGCTGTGGAGGATGAGGGGGGAAATGCGCCCATGGTGATCATCGGGGATATGGAAGTCACGGCTCCGGCATCGTTCGTGAGGATGGGGAGTGTGGGGCTCATGGGGGACGATGATGATGATAACGAAGATGATGGTTTATGGTAATGACATCAGTCGAAAAATGACGGTATTCAGGGGTGCGATGCGATGGGTCGCGACTGCCATCAGAATGACAAGACACTGCTAGCAGAAGCATATTTAGATGTTTGATGTTGTGCTTTGGGTGGGAAAATACAAATATTTTCAGTTGAGTGGAATACACACCCTAAACGATTTATAAACAATTTTATAAGCAGGATTGTATCATCATTGCTCCGGATTCATTTGTAGTCAAGCCATCTGTTGGGATTCAAGAGTGTGCCTGGTCATAATATTCACCATTGGTGGCTTTCTCCATACTTGCCGCGTTGCGATACCCGATACCCACCGAGGGCGGGTGATCAAGGAGGAGAAGCCGTCGTACTCTATTAGCGGCTGCGGAAGAAATCAGGAATCGTAGTTTTTTATCCTGGGGTTAGAAGATTGGGTCCAGATCCCCAGGGGGAGGTAGGGCCTACTTACGTCTACAGTTTCGCACTATCGTACCAGCTAGATACCTAGATTCTACATGAGCTGTGAGCTCTCATCATGAGACGATCGTCCATCAACGAGGACTTGCTCCGGCGTCGATATTCGTCGGCGCCCGCGCCCGATGGACTGAGACTAAGCTCGGCGCTGGAATCATTATCGCTGTTGGTTACGGACGATTTGGACGATTTGGAAACATCGACGAAAAGTCATGTATACGGAGCCATCGAGAATGCCGCCGCCGACGTCGACGGCGTCGTCGCCGACCTGTCGGTCGCAGCCCTCAAGGCCAAGGTGTCCGCCGAGGCCGCGATCCTGAAAGACGAGCTGTGGGCCATGACCACCCTTGCCCTGCCGGTCATCGTCACGTACGTGCTGGAGCTCTTGCCCGGCATAATCACCCTCGTCCTCGTGGGGAGGATGGACAACGGGGAAAACACCAAGCTGTACGTCGACGCCGCCGCCCTCGCCGTCATGTTGTACAACATTGTAGGTCTGACGACGGGCCTCGGGATCCTCACCGCGCTCGACACGCTTTGCGCCTCGGCGCACGGTGCGAATCAACCGTCGAAGATGGGCAGGTTCCTCCTCACGGGGATCGTGATCATGTCGATCCTGTTTTGCTTCGTCGGGGTCGTGCTATGCAATACCACCAGCATACTCCTATTACTCCGACAGCCCGCGGCGGTGGCGCATCACGCGGGAATCTTCGTCTTGTGGATGTTGCCGGGCTTGCCCTTCCTGTACGCCTACGAGCTGCTGCGCAAGCTTTCTCAGGCCAGGAATGAGACTGTTCCCATGATTGTATCCGCCGTGGTATGCTTGCTTGTGAATGTTGGCTCTGGATATTACATGGTGAGCTACACTCGATTGGGCTGGATTGGGGCGGCGTTGGCCAGGACGCTGGGGACCATGACGATGGTGCCAACGGTATTCGTCGGCATGTATTGCACCGACAGAGAATTCCTCGCCCATGTGTGGAGCGGGTTCCGAGTGAAGGAGGCTATTACTAAGAAAGCCATCACCAAATTTCTCAGTTTGGGAATTCCGGGTGCCCTACAGTTGATGTTCGAGTGGATCGCATTTGAGATACTTGCCTTGGAATGTGGCATCCTCCCCGACGAAAATCAGGCCATCGTCGCGATAGGCGCCAACGCCATTTCTTTACAAATATCGTCCGTCATGTACATGCTGTACCTCGGCGCATCCGTGGCCGGGAGTATTCGCATCGGGAACGCTCTG
>JALLAZ010000765.1:0-12238 GCA_036939755.1 Stephanodiscus triporus | reverse complement strand
TTTTAGTGTGAATTGTTTTCACACTAAGTCGGGACTGCGTAGAAGTCTTATTAATATTCCTATGTAAAGTGGTACACATGTACTTAGTGTGAATTGTTTTCACACTATGGTACTTTTTAGTGTGAATCCGATTCACACTAGATAAGTAAGAGTATTAGTGTGACCAAATTTCTATGAGCTTGATGACAGTCACAGTGCATCATCGAGCTCGTCAGCGAAATCGGGGAAATGACATAAGTACATCATAATATATCATCGCCACGTCACATTGTTCTCCGTGGGCTCGCATTCTTTTCGTGTATTGGAGACCCGGCACGGCTGGGACGTGGTAATTATTTTGTACCCACATTGCGAACATTTTTTGGGGGGCAAGGGATACCACTCTCAACATTTCCCCCTAGTATCGTACCGGATGAATCACCCTCATCCCCATGACAATAACGAGCCATCGTCGTCGGCGGCTAATGACGAAGACGACGACGACGACGATGTGACAATGAATGGAGACGATCTTCCCGACACTACCCTGGCGGATATCCTCAAAGATCCCAACACCAAATGGTCGGACATCCGCGCGGCCCTCAAGGCCGTGGGCCGGGGATCCTTCGTCGACAGTGGAGGAAAGCAGATGGTGGCGGCGACGACCAATGCGGGGATGCTCTCGACTCTAATGATGACCCGCCGAGGACGGAGGCGGGGAGGAGGAGACCCTTCCAAGGACGGTGAGAGGACGGCTTCGTCGCATCCCGAGGAGAATCACAATGCCCGGGGTGGAGAGGAAGAAATCAAGTGTCCCGGAGAGGAGGAGGATGCCAATTCCAGCTTTGAGGCGGCTCTCGCGGCATCGCAATCGGACCAAAAAGGACGTTGCAAATCCAGGAGACTATCTACCAGAGGTGGGTTGTTCAAGAGTAGTCTGAAGTTTGTCGTCGAGGATGCCGAAGCCGAAATGAATGAAATGGTCAAACGACTCAGCGAAGATGCCAATGACAAGAATGTAAGTAATTCCATGAAGTCCAAGTCAGAATTCAGCGATAGCGTCAACATAATGGATTTCGGAGTTGATCCGAGGCGACCCAGTTTTCTCGTATGTTTGGATTCAAGTGTTTCAAGTCGATCGAGTGTGGATAGCGGCGATGAAGATGTATTTCTTCCATGGAGGAGGGATGCGAGCCCTTCGTCGTCGTTGACATCGGGGCCTAATCATCATCCTCGTCGCGGATCGAACAACGATGGGGCATTGAAAACAAGCACTTTGTCATCCAACCCCAGGGATCCCAGTCTTTCGAACTTGGTAGACTCCGTCGGAATCCTCGATTGGGGGGAGAGTGCGAGAGTTGGCGTTTCGTCAGCCGACTTGGATGGTGGTTCCGCAACTATCGCCAATGGAGGCGGCGAAAAGGATCCCAGAAAACGCAATAATGACGTTGCCGATGGACCCTCCCAAGCCGAAAGTGGCGAAATTTGGCGCATCGAGGACTATGAGGGTTCTAACGACCACATCAGAGGCTCTGGTCCCGGATACAAGTCGTTTGCTAAAATGCTTTCGTTCCGAATGCCGGCCGTAAAGTCTCAGAGATCCACCGTTGCTGATGCACCCGGAGACGATACTATCAAGCATATCCTCCTCAAGCAACGTCGTTTGACGGTCAATGAACTATCGTCCGCCAGTAGCAGGGCTAGGGAAAACGCCGGTGCTGACGATCGTCGAAAATCCGCCTTCGCTCCCTTTTTCGGCAAATCCAGGAAGGGTTGTGATGTATCGACGTCGTCCGAGACTGTCGATACGTATTCCCCTAGTCCGTCCATTCACCTAAATCGTGAGGATGGTGTTGACATCGGTGAATTGCGCAGAGAACTGAATGATGCAATGAGAGATTTGAGAAAAGGGAGGGGCTCATAGCCATTCATGCTACAATTATGTTGAGAGAGTGGCAAGGTGGTGAAAGATAACAAATAATGATCTTACTGAAGAACACCTTCTGCTTCTTAGCAGCAGATAGTTAAACCTCGCTTTCTATATGGTGGAATAAATTATTGGGCTCAGTTAGTCATGGTAAGCCTCGCTTTCTATCCGGTGCAATAAATTGGCTATTGTATAGGGTTTATGGAACTTTTGGTCCTTTCTTCCTTTATTCTTATTATTCTCATTCTCATTTCCTGCTTCCTTTCTTCCATCGAAGTTGAAGACACTGCTTCATTTTGCATCATATTTTGACGATGCCTACGATACCAGCTGCTGCCATGGCCCCAGCTTTTCATCGCTCTCAGCTCCTCTTCGCCAAAGTTGTCATATCTCAACCTGAGGTTAGACACCAGTTCTCTAGAATGTTTGATTGTATTCAACTTGTGATCTCCCAATGAAGTACGCAAGTCTGGATGATCGTCTAGGTACCGATGCAGGAATTTAAACAAGTGAGATCGAATCACGTTGAAGCTTCCACCTTTAATACCAAGGGATCCTGGAAGAGGTGGGAATATAGTGGCGTAATCAAGGTACATTTCCGAGTATCGAAGCTGCCGTTCTAGGAAATCTCTCGCTGTAGTCGTAGCCCCTTCAGAACAAAATAATCCCGGATTCTCCAGCAAACTTTCTGATGACATTGCACCGCTGGCATTCGTTCTGTCCAAGCACTTCTGAACATCTTCCCAACACTCTATACCGCCGTTGGAAAAGATTGGATAATATTCATCGCCGCTGCAAATACGCGCTGTCTTAACACATTGCCGAACAGACTTCCAATCAGCTCCACTGACAGTAACCTTGTTTTCAAACCTCGTTCTTCCGTGAACTGTTATCAAGTCAACACCACAATTAATCAAGCATCGCATTCGCTCATCTATTGTCTGAGGACCATTTCCCACTCTGGAGATCTTTCCCAGTCTCCCAGCGTCGGCATCGCCTTGCGTAGGTGGTAATCTTATTTTCGCAGTGACGCCTATTTGTTGTGGAAGATTTGAGCGAAGCTTTGCGAGCACATTGTAAGTCAATTCTGGATATTCATCGTGGAGAAAAGAGCCATAACGGCCCTTGCGGGCGATCCCTTGCGGGCATCCTGTTTTTTGAAGTATTTAAGTTGTAGAAAATCAATTTTTACATTCAACCGCATAAGATACGATACTCCAAGAATAATCAACTCACCAAGATTAAGATCAATTGCTGCTACAGGGCAGATGTCTCCACTTTTTAATGCATCAATGCTTCCACTCATCTCCAAGATCATATTTGCTGCCTTTACGGCAATGTCTGGATCATGTGCAGCGATTTGCACCACAGTGGGTTTTACATCAATTGATGACTCGGAAATCACTGATATCCCGTTCCTTTCTGAAATAGCACTTAATATTCTCTTCCTCGATTGTTCTATATCATTGTGACACAATCCCGATATCGCATTCACCTGCGATGGCGACACTAGGATCGCACCGCTATCACCGTTGCCTAAAAGAACATCTCTGACGATGGATTGAGGGTAGACGTCTAAATGATTAGTACGGAAGGTTTCTCCGTGCGGTGCGGCAAAATTGACCGCGTGAATCATTTGCGTGTAAGATAAGTCAACGGCGTAGAGTTGTTCGCACATGAGGCGAAAGGGCATGTCTGATTGAGCCACCATCGGCGCAAGTATGTGTCTAGGAGAGTTCAGTCTCTGATAAAAAGTAGGCGATGGTGTTCGGTCCTGACCAAAATTTGCATCCATAGCAACAGCGACAAATCCTCTGGCATCTCGATGGTAAGGTATTCGCACTTTGTGTGTTTGAATACGTGAACAGAATCGATGCGCCCTCATGGAACAAAGCTTCTCTCTGATTATCATATCGCCCGTGAGCCCGTTGCTGACTGCAGACAGAGATATAGCGACGAGGAAGACAATGCGATGCGCCAAGCTAACCTCCACTCTGCTTTGATGCCGTTGTCGATGTGATGCAGTTCGTCGGTCTGATGCCATTCTCTCTCTACTCTCCCCTCACATGGGATCGGTGTGGTTTCTCTTTTGCGGTTGCGAGTGGAGTTGAGGGAAAATATCAGGGTATGGTAGTAGCTGTGTATGTACCGATTCGTTATTTTCGGTCGGTATTCGGTCGGTATTTCTTGTAATTACCGTACCGATACCGAAGGAAAACTCGGTCGGTACTTTCGGTATGGTAGATACAAAATAGTACATATTTACAGTAAGTAAAAGTTGGCGGGAACCCCTTTTTCTCTCAAAAAGTACAAAAAGTACGTATTTACACAGTAAGTAAAGGGATAAAAAATTTGGCAGGAACTCCTTTCTAGTGCCCAAAATACTGACCGAAAAATACCGATACTGAGCATATCTGATACCCAAAAATACCGGTACCGAAAAAATGACTGGAACCACTGCAGAATACAACACTAATCATTGGGTACATACCATACCACACAATACTGGCTGGATGGGACTTGGATCCATGCCTCCAGCTCATAATCTAACGTCGTTTGCACCATCTTAGGTTGTGATCCACTAGAGCAACAATGGAGCTTTCTACCTAGAAGAATGATTAACATAATTATCACAGCCCCTCTGGCTGACTAGGACCTGCTGTCATTTATTCTCTCTTAGAATAACACTAACAGGCTCATGCATCCAGTTAATGAAGCAGAGCAGGCAGGAGAGGTACTGCAGTTAGCAATGTTGGTGTTCAAGAAGAAACCATGTTTGTGACAAAGCAAGTAATGGCACTTGTCTGCTGATTGACTCATCAACAACAAGAACTAAAAGCAAAAAATAACGCAATATTCTCCTACAATCTACATGGGAAGAACTAGTTCAAGAGTGATCTTCATCAGGTTAAGCTAATAGAGGATGATGGTTTGTTCCACCCCCATTGCACCTGCTGCAACTGGCTCCAACTCCAACCACTGGGTCTGTTGCATGACATGGGCAGATTACAATAGTGATGAGTCTGACATTCTTGGGTGGAGACAATGCGGTTGGCCGTGCAACAATGGATACAATCAACACCACTACAATGTGGCTCCTTGGCACCAACCTATTCCTGTCGGAATATGATGGAGATCCCTTTGGAAGGAGGGTCCTATCAATGGAAAATTCAGATGTTCTGATTGATTGGGATGGGAGCATGAAGTGGTGTAGGAGGAAGAAAAAGCAGTTGTAAAGTGCCCCCTTCACAATTTTGATTGTTCTCATTTTCTTCATGACATAAATTTTTTGTGACGATGTCAATTGTGTCCACCACTGCAACCAATCCCTTTTTGGAAGGAGCATGGAACCTTTTTGCTTATGAAAAATCCAAAATGCTCAAGGTTCAAGCCTTTGCTGAACATCCTTGGTGCAAAAACGTCTACACTGTCTGCGGCACGCTAAGTAGTATGGTGTTTTTCAAGCAAGTAATGGCACTATATGGCCCTGGCAGCTCTCATGGTTCTCAGATACCAAAAAAAGTTCATTCTGGGCTTCCATAGAAAATCCATAACCACATTTTTCACTTTATGCACCAAGAAACAAAAACTAGATCCAATGCCAATGGTGAAAAAAGTTGCATTCATTTCTGACTCTGCCAACTTTTGAATACTCATGGAATTATTAAGGTAGCACTATGCTTGTAAAAAATGGGCCGGATGAGTTATATTGCTCTTCCTACCTCATCACATCTACAAAGCACTTGGAATAGTACCATATGATTTAACGATTGCTTATGCATGGCAACCTTCAACGGCCACCATCACCATTGTACGCACCGTATGCCCCGCTGACTGCCACAGTTGGGTGGATCCACTTGCTGTTTCCAAGTTTTGGCTTGTGGGACATGCAAAGGAGCCGCTCACCACTCTCAAAGTTTGGATTCAATTAACAAAGCGCATACAAGAATAGTAGTAGGAAGAATGTCTATTTGAATTTACGGCGCATCCCCGAAAACCCACGAACGATACAATATTAAATCCCGCTTTTTTTCTCTCAACGGACCAAATGAAACGCCGCGCCGCCGCTCCCGTCCTTCCTATTCTTCGCGATGACCTTGACCAAACTCCCCGAGTGCGGACGCAGGCGGGGGTGCTTGATCCACTCCCCGATCTCGTTGGCGATGTGCATCGGCTTCACCATCTTGCTGTACTTGTCGTCGTCGCCGTCCCTGTCGCCGCGGTCGTCGTCGAGCATCGCGCGATTCGCGGGGGTGTCCAACATCAGGGGGAGCACGCCCACCGCTGTCACGTCGTTCCCCTCGCGCATTTCCGGACCCCACGATCGGAGGTAATGATGGGCGGCGGACTTGGCGGAGCCGTACCCGAGCATCCCGGGCGTCGGCGACAGGGCGGCGGAGGCGCCGATCATGACGAATAGTCCTGTACGGGGGAGGGGAGAGGAGGGGAGGGGAGGGGAGGGGGCGCATTTTTGTGAACAAAAAAACGGGGATGAGAAAGAGGGGGGGAAGAGGGATAGAGTGAAATGGCGTCGAACGAAAAACGGCGCGTCGGTCGCGAACGGGGGGGGAAAAAAAAATAAGGATGAACAACTCACCGCCTCTCTTCACGAATCGACGACCGACGAGACTCCCCGCCACGACGGGATAGTAATTCATCCTCATCATTCGATCGCACACCTCCGCGCTCCGCCTCGCGTACGCCTCGCCGTCGTCGTCGTCGTCGTCGTCGTATCCTTCGCTCGCGGGCGCGACGTCCCCGGCCCATCCCCCCGACGCGACGACGACCGCGTCCAGCATCAACGACGACGAGGGCGTCCTCCTCCTCCCGCCCCCGCCGTCGCCGCCGCCGCCGCCGCCCCTCCCCCCCCCCCGGACGTATGCCGACACTCCCCGATGCAACGCCTCCGCGAGGTCGGACAACGATCCCGACGCCGGCAGGAGGACGTGCTCGATCAATCTCCCGCCGTCGTCTTCCGTACGCGGAGGCACGACGTCGGCGCCCACGACGTTCCATCGACCGCCGAGACCGCCGCCCCCGCCTCGCGACTTCCCCGAGGAGAAGCGCGACGTCAGGGCCCTACCGAGGGCGCCGGACGAGCCGACGACAAGGACGTTCCTTTCGTAGTCGTCGTCGTAGTCGTAGTCGTCGTCGTTACCCCTCGCGCCCCCGAAGCGTTCCACGACGCGGTCGTGACGGTCGAAGGAACGCTCGTCGTATCGCGACGATGATGATCGTCGGCCGCCGCCGCCGCCGCCGTTCTCGACGCTGTTGTCGTAGTCCCCCCCCCCTCCGTCGTTGATCCCGCCGCGTCTGCTGCCGCGACGATTGCTGCCGTCGTCGTTCCCGCGGGGGGAGGAGGAGGAGGAGCCGCCGCCGCGGGGGAGGTGACCCCGCCTCCCCCCGCGATCGCGTGCGAATCGCCTCCTCTGCTGCTGCTGCGGCGGCGACGACGACGACGACGAGCGCGGCCTACGATGATGCGACGCGCGGCGGCGGTCGTCGTCGTCGTTTTCGAGGCATTCTCGGATCGACGACGACGTCGGGAACGCGGGCGGCGGACGGCGCGCCAGGGACGACCATCGTCTTCGCGCGGCGGTCGACGAGGGGCACGCGAACGCCGTCGTCGCCGTCGTCGTCGTCGTCGTCGTCGTTTTGGCCATCGTCGTGACCATCGTCGTGGCCATCCCGGACGACGACATCATCATCATCCTCGTCATCGGAATTCTCGCCGCCATGACTTCGCCGTCGTTTAATCTCGATAATTCTGCGTGGGCGGCGGGGGTGGGATCTCCGTTCTTCTGGGGATGGATGTGGCCGGGTTCGGTGGTCGGGCGGGAGGCCGGCGGAGTGCGCGCAGGAGTTGTGTTGATCGATAGTGATCGATCGATCGATGTCGAAGGTGGTCTGGAGATGGGCGGGGGGCGGGGGGGAGCGAGTGTACGTATCTCTAAATATATGAATTCCAAAGTTGATTTCCCGCCTTTTCCGGACGACCACACGCCACGTGCTCCGCCACCACCACACACTACGATACCACATATTCTAAGCTCGGGCACCGGCCGAGCCCGCCATCCCGGTTTCCGGCATTGCTCGCCCGCCGACCTTCCTCCGAGCTCCGAGCGATCGCACAATAAAAAATACATCCGCATCGACCCCGCAACAAAAAAAGCATGTTCTTCGGGGGAGATCCGTTCGAGCACTTCGCCGGCATGCACGGCGGATCCGGCGGCGGATCGCGTCGTCGTGGAGGAGGAGGAGGAGGAGGCGGTCAGGACGTCGACACCACCAAGCTCTACGAGACGTTGGGCGTGAGTTTTTTTTTTGTTGGGCGTGCGTGTGTCGTTTTTGTTGTATTATTTTATCTCTCCCGGGGGGGGGGGGGGGGGGGGGGGGGGGGGCGTTTCGGATCGTCTTCTTCTCCTCTCGCTCCCCATCCCCCCGGTCCACCCCTTTCGCGCCCGGGAGTCTCCGCCCCGATTTCGATTTCGGATCGCGGGAGGGACGAAAAAATGACCGATCGTTCTTTTCGCCGCGATATATTATATTATAGTCGATGTGGTTTGTGCATTTTGGAGCGCACGCCGCCCCCGGATCGGAATTGACCCAGTGGCGAGAAATATCATTCGAACGAAGTTATTGTACATGATCGAATGTCTGCCTCCGGCGGATATTGTCGTCGAAGAAATCGGATTAGGGGAAAGAATGAGAGGAGTGGACGGCGCGAATGTCTCCTTGGCTTTACTAGATAGTCGTCTCTCAACCCCGACCGTTTGGCATCCTCCTCTCCCATGTGCCCCAAAATAATAATCCTCTCGCGAAACGCTCAGGTCTCGAAGGGCGCCGACGAGAAGGAGATCAAGAAGGCTTACCGCAAGCTCGCCGTGCAGCACCATCCCGACAAGGGGGGGGACGAGCACAAGTTCAAGGAGGTGTCGGCCGCGTACGAGGTGCTGTCCGACAAAGAGAAGCGGGCGAGGTACGATAAGTTCGGGCTCGAGGGACTAGGCGACGGCGGCGGAGGGGGCGGGGGCGGCGACGACCTCTTCTCCATGTTCTTCGGCGGGGGCGGCAGGGGCGGACGGCAGCAGGGACCGCGCAAGTCCGAGAGCGTGAACCACCCGCTGAAGGTGAGCCTCGAGGACCTGTACAACGGAAAGACGGCCAAGATCGCCATCAACCGGCAGGTCATCGTCGGAGAGTCGAAGATGTGCACGGCGTGCGACGGGCAGGGCGTGGTCATCGAGCTGCGCCAAATCGCGCTGGGGATGGTCCAGCAGGTGCAGCGACGGTGCGGTGAGTGCGGGGGGACGGGGTACATGTTCACCCGGAAGAAGGAGCGGAAGATACTCGAGGTGCACGTTGACAAGGGGATGGAACACAACCAGAAAATAGCCTTCCGGGGCATGGCCGACGAGAAGCCGAACATGGAGCCGGGGGACGTGAACTTCATAATCCAGGAGAAGGAGCACGAGGTATTCAAGCGCAAGGGCGCAGACCTCCTAATCACGAAGACGCTCAGCCTGAACGAGGCGCTGACGGGGTTCGAGTGGATGATAACGCACCTGGACGGGAGGGAGCTGGCCATCAAATCCAAACCGGGGGAAATCATTAAGCCGGAGGCTAGCGCGAGTCACCCGTACGTTAAGATCGTCCCGAACGAGGGCATGCCGAGTCATGGCAATCCTTTCATCAAGGGGAATCTATACGTGCTTTTCCGGGTGGAATTCCCCACGGACGGCGAGCTGAGTAATAAGGCGGTGAAGGAGCTGAGGAAGCTGTTGCCTCGTCCTGCCATGGACGTATCGTACGACGAGGACAAGGTGGAGGTGGTGCACTTGGAGCAAGCCGATGTCAAAAATTTTGGGAAAGGGGGCGCGGCAACTCGCGACAACGAACACGATTCGGACGATGACGAAGAGGGAGGGCCGGGTCAGGTGCAATGCCAGCAGTCATAGGTGCGTGCTTTTTGTAAGGGTTGGGTCAGAAAAGATGGCATTTTTGTTGATGACAATTTACAGTCAGAGAGGGGAAGGCCAGGGGTCCATTGTATTTTAAGCAATCACATAATATCGTCCTTAAAATATTTTAGTGGTAGAGGAATCTGGTTGACGAAAACAATCCTTTTGCTCTGGTATTTATTTTTTGCGAGTAGGAATGAAAACTTTAGTTTGAGTACATATCAGCACCATATCTTATTTGAGCAACTTGACTTAATTCTGGATCTATAATAGCGTCGGGGAGTATTCTAATATTTCTGCACATTTGGTGTACTCGTCTTTGTTACCATTATGTTCATGAGGTTAACCAAAGGTCCCTGTCCTGTGTATTCAAAATTTCCATCAACTAAATTGAAGTGGGTTTGATCCTCTCATGGCACAATAGTTTCTGCACATTTGGTGTACTCGTCTTTGTTACCATTATGTTCATGTGGTTTATCAAAGGTCCCTGTCCTGTGTATTCAAAATTTCCATCAACTAAATTGAGATGGGTTTGATCCTCTCATGGCACAATAGTTTGTCATGGAAATTTAGGGGCTATTGCAATGCTGATGTGCAACTGTTAACAAATTTGGGAAAACTTTTGAATTTTCATGTTGACAATACCTCCAGTTAACAGTTAACAGTTAACAGTCTAACAGGCTTGGCAGATTGACTGTAATGATTGGGCATGTGTGTCAGAAACCACAGTATGGTAAGTATGTACCATACTGGGTTAGAATATCTTCGAAAAAACTTTTCTTCTCTTTTCAGAGATCTGTTACACCTAATATCCAAAATGATGATTATCCATAATCCGAATATGATTATACATACTACGTGGGAATTGATTATTCATAATCCATCAAAAAGGGTGCCAATTTTGGTTGGTGCTCCCCCCTTTTTGCTTATTCAGTGGTGTACGTATTATCTATATAATCATTGGTGTAATGATTATTGATAATAGGTGGCTCTTTACGTATAATCGATAATCAGTACACCAATGATTATCGATAATATGTAGATTTTTACGTATTATAGATAATACATACACCATGGATTATCTATAATCAGTGGTTATTTTTATGATTATCGATAATAGGTACACCAATGATTATCGATACTAAGTAGCTTTTTACGTATTATCGATAATACATGAACCACGTATTATCTATAATAGGTGAATTTTTATGTATTATCGATAATACGTACATCAATGATTATGGATAATATGTACTTATTATGGATAATACCATGGCGTTGACCCCCAATATTATGCATAATAAGTACATATTATCCATAATCACAATATTGGCAGCGTAGACTATCCATAATGCCTCCACTCTCCCTAATAAATAACATCATCATGCTCTTCAAGTGCGGAACCTGCACGTTTGTCATGGACAGTGATGTTCATGGCAATCGCCCTTGCCAGATGTGTGGCGAAAGGATTATCAAGCGCCTCCCCCTTGACCGTTGGGACGTGGTGGACGCCGAAGAATATAACTCCCTTTTCCCTCCTGTTGCGGATTTTAGGGCAGCAATTGGCCGCCCGGCAACTCCTCATGTCCGCGATGAGGTGATTGCCAAGCGATTGCAGCATTCGTCGAGTCATCGCATCTACGTTGACCTTCTTCCATCGTCGCAGGCGATCGCGCAGGGAACTCCTTCAATAGCTGACACATCTGCACTGGCCACTCCGAAGAAACCGCAGTTTGAGCTTGGAACGATTGGGGGAGAATTGTTACCCTGCACCTGCGCAACATGCATTTATCTAGCAGAACGTAGGCAGAAGTTGAAACGCGAAGCCGATGCATTTGAGCAGAACCTCGAAGCTGACATTTTTCGCTTAGAATGTACGATGAAGAAGAAACGCGCAGCCGATGCCAAGGCTGAGGAGAAGAAACTTTCAGCTGATGACGATGAGAAGAAGCATGCAGCAGGGGCCGAGGAGAAGTAGTGGAGATGGGCGTGAATATTATTAATATTTCATTCAATAGTATCACTAAAATTAGATGTCCTTAACCTGAGGATGTATAAGATCCAACGTTAATGACAATTGTAGTTGTAATCTTTTGCCCAAGTGCGAAGTCCCGATGCCAGCCCGGAAACCCGTCGTTATTCCTCTCCTTCTGAAGCAGCCAAACGCTGTCGATACACAGATGATTGAACTTTTGTTCAAACATGCGCACTAGGTTCTCTAATAGAGGTACCTGGTGATATTTGTCTGACGGTATGTGACGATTTTTGTCACTGTTGACATGTCCTCCATCAAAGGATTTGGCCGGGGGGAACAAGTTCTTGGAGTATCTTGTATTCCAGTTGCCCACTAGGTCCTTGGTTAGTTCGTCTA
>JALLAZ010000764.1:0-12226 GCA_036939755.1 Stephanodiscus triporus | reverse complement strand
CGGCGAGGTGAGATTTTTGATGCGCGGTCTTGCCATATCACCACCCAGATTTTCGAAGTTCTGCGAGAGAGCTAACCCGCCAGAATTTTCAAAAAAAAAAACTGGCGGGAAATCTTGAGCTGGAGCCCCTACCTATTTGCTTAAAATTTAGGTAATTCCACGCATGCACGTCACTTTCATTTCTTCCCTCCATTCGTATGTTGATGTTCACGATGGATAAACGTTTGTCATTTATTTTGACTGCACACAAACTGGGCGGGGCAGGGGGAGGAGCGGCCGGAGCCATAATTATCCTTTTCCGTCATTGCCATCATCGCCACCGCCTCCCGCCGCCGCCTTTGTGAGAGATTGTATCCCCACAAGTGATAGTGATAGTGTTCACTGCCGGCACAGGGACCATTCTAGTGATGTCCCCTGTGTTGCTAGCTGCCACACTTGTGTGTGACGGGCTGTTCTTCTGGGGGGGATCAGGCAATGGTGAAGGAGCTGGCATCTATGCGGTTCACGATGCAGCGACCGGGGGGAGGTGAGATGGGATGGGGGGATGAAGGAGACCAGAGATGAGGCGGTGGTTGGAGGGGGAGTTGGTGGTGCTATGAGCGGGCTTGCTTGCCATCCAGCGATGGTGAGGGGGGGAATAGGATGGATATGGATGTCTCCCTGCTTTTCATTTTTTGCACTACACAATCTGCCGGGCGATTGCAATCCATTTCCTCCCCCTCTGCATCGTCAAATAATTTTGATAACCATGTGAGTTCCTTGCACTTCACCTGCTGCTTTCATTGTGTTAATATAATTAATTTTCTACGTTGTGAAATAGCTAAACAAAAATAACAAGAGAGAGAGATGAAGTCGTCCATCTATTCGTCAAAATTCGTCAAAATCCCAATAGTTAGCTCTCTGTGGTGGTTAAGTCATCGTTGTCCCAGTCAGTCGCAGTTGTGTACATAGTTTCATGCGTGTCTGTCCCCCAGGTTTCCGCCGCTGTCCCGCGCATAAAGTGGGTTGGCTGATGCTCCGGAGCCATCTGGTAGAATTGCTGTAGAGGGCAAAGCTGTGCACATAGAGCAGCAAATACTCAGCTTACTATAGATGCAGCTGCGGAGGCAGCAGGGCTGTGTGTTGAAGAAGCAATATTGAAACCACAGTACACTTTCATGGGGTATGATCCTCGTTCTTGTTTTTCCTTCTTTTTTATATAATTCAGCTCCACAAGCATGAAAAAAGCCGTTGGGAGGTGGTGTGGGGTCCCACTAGATAGGTAGATGGTATCTCTTTACCGGCGAATCCCCGGATTCTGTCCACCGTTTGCTTCAACACACTGACTCAACTTTGACACATTTTAGTTAACGAACTAGTCAGTTTGACCCCCCAAACTAATAACACATGGAGAAAGCTGATAATCTCAGCTTTCCGTGGGTATTAGGGTCGGGGGGTCTGGGACAGAGTCATCACGACTAAAAATGCATCGGCGAGCAGCCCTTTACATAGTAATTTAATAGTTTTGGCAGATCGCTTGTCCACGGATTAACTACTTTAATTTCTACACATTCGTACCAGACTTTACGTAGACTCTACAGTGATCCGCCCCTCTCACTTCCAAAAACACTCTCACGACCATGGCGGATCCGGAAGAAATCGCCACAAATGTCACCATACCCTCCCCCCCCCCCTCCCGGGTGATGCCCCACTCGTACATGCCCCGCGCGCGGGTGATGGCCAAATTTGGCCGCTCGCGAGTGCAGGAACAGCTGTCGCAGCGGCCACAACTCCGCGGCCCCCCCAACGCATCCTTCTTCCGCAAGGTAGCGCTGTTTCGTCTATTACGAATCCTACTGCGACGATCGCGTCGTCTTCAGGTGCCGCCGATGATACCCCCCAGAAGGGAAATGTTACGAAACGCAAATTTCCTGATTTTTCTCGTGCCGTCAGCCGAGACAACGCACTTCTCTCGGGCGACGAATCCGACGGATGGGATGTCGAGCTGGAAAATATTCAAGAGCAAATTGCAGCAGCTAACGACGCCGAGCGTGATGACGCATCGAATATGGACGATCCTGTCGCGGAAGTGCAGGAGTTTGAATATATTCTTGAGAATGATGCAATGGACGAGGAGGGGAACGAGGGGAACGCCGACGACGAAGACGCTGAGGGAGGGGGGGAAGTGTACGATTCCATCACGGTGACGAAGAAGAACCACACCGTCGCCGATCTGAAGGATATTTGCAAGGCCCTGAGCCTTGCTACTGGCGGCAACAAGGCCGCGATCTTCATGCGGATTCGGGACTGTGGGAGTACCCTTATTGTGCCAATTGATGCCGATTCATTTGTGTTGAAAAAGAAAAGAGGGGGGGAAGCTGATCTATCCCTCCCGCGATGGGTGATTCTCAATCCGGAACCAGCTCCGGATATCCCCGGAATTGACATGCTTCGAGGCGCGGAAATGGGATTCTACGGTCCCACGAATGTCGAGGGTGTAGAAGGGGCCCCCAAGCATCAATACTGTTGCAGTGAAGAGGAGAAGGTGCGTCGGCCCGAGTTTGCCTCGAAGACGAACCCCGACCGTCCGCCATCCGAAAAAGGACACATATCGGACGCCGCTCGGAAGCTCCTGCCGGATGAAATCCGTGACTGCCGTCCGAAAGACTTCTTCGACACACAGATCTCGCCGAAGTTTGTGCAGAGGTGCATCGCCGACACCACAAATGCACGAGCAGCGGCCGAGGGCGCTGGATTCGGCGGGACCGTCTACACCGACTACGAGCCCTTTGATTTGGCAGAGGTGAACAAGATGATCGGGCTCCTCTTCTTGAATGGCCTTGCTCCCCGGCCAATGTTTACAATGTGGTTCGAGCACCACAATATCTTCGGCAACGAGTTTATTGCAAAGGCAATGAACAAGCAAATGGGTGGCGAGCGGGCGATCCGAGGACTCCGACGTTGGAAGCACTTCCGACGGTTCATGTGCATGTTTGACTTCCGGGAAGATGCGAAGAAGGAGACGAAGAAGAATCCCCTTTGGAAGGTGCAGCGTCTCCTCGATGAGCTAAACGACAATGCGAGAGAGATGTGGATTCCGGGTAAATGGCTCAGCATCGACGAGCAAACTCTCGGCTTTCAGGGCCGGAGCGGGCTGAAGCTCCGGATCTCCTATAAAAGGGAGGGTGATGGATTTCAGTGTGATGCCGTGTGCGACGACGGCTACACCTTCTCCTTTTTCTTTCGTCATGGCGATGCCCCTCCTCTCCCGAAAGAGTTCATTGAGAAGATCCCCGACCTATCGCCCACGGCAATGCGTGTTGTTTGGCTTGCTCTTCGTCTGCCAAACATGTGGTCGAGAATCTACATGGACAATCTTTTCAACTCTCGTAAGTTGTTCACCGCACTGTACATGGCGAAGGCCCTTGCGCACGGCGTCGTGAGAACCACCGGTCGCGGCCTCCCACCCTCTGTGAGGCAACTTGAGGAGAAGAATGTCAAGGAGGCGCAGAAGCTGAGGGGACGTACGGCTGCAGCGAGACTTGTGAATTCTCCGGACTGTCCGGACCTCTTTGCCATCTCGGTATATGATACCAAGCCGGTTCACATGCTATCGACTGCCAAGGAGAGCATGTACTGGGTCCTAAAGAAGCGGAAGATTTGGTCTTCTGTGCACAGAGAGATCCGTGAGATTGGATTCCTCCGTCTAAACTTCATCGACAATTATAACAACAACATGAACTCGACGGACATCGCCGACCAACTCCGTGGCAGCTATCGGCCGGACAGGTGGATGAGACAAAGGAAATGGTGGTGGGCTTTTTTCATCTGGGGGATTGGAGTGGCCTCCGTCAACGCGTTCAAGATGTATGAGTCAATGTACGAGGAGGAGAAGGAGAAACGTGGACAGCGACGGAGTACATCGGGGGTGGGCATGCCGAAGAAGTGGACCCACCTCGAATTCATGGTTGAGTTGGCGTACGACCTTATTTTTCCTGGGCGGACCTGCGCCCACCTGCGGACAATCGGCGAGTTGGACGACAGGTCGATCAGCTCGACGAAAACATTGTCATCATTCGAATCGGTCGACGAGGCACAGCTGGATGAGGAAGTTGACCTCAATTGCGATAGAGGTCGAGAGGAGTACTTGGAAATGAAAGCCCCGACGGTAATGACAAAGAAAGCGATGAGAACGAACGACAAATGGCCGCGCCGGTACGATGGTATGCGTCACGCATCACTACCGGTAACTTTGAGACATTGCCAGTATTGCCACTACCAATATAAGTATGAATTTGATGATGAGCAGAGGAAAGTATCACCAAAGATGCTCAAGAACAGAGAACATGTGCGGAGATGCTTGGTGTGCAACGTGAATCTATGTTTCATTTGCGAGAATGAATTTCATGGTGTGCAAATGTGTGAGACTGCGAAACTCTTAGGAAAATAAATATTTTAGAAAACTATCGTTGATGTGAGTCGCCAACACCATTAGGATAGCAATGCCATATTTACTTTTATTGCATTATGAACGCATGTGGTGCACGACGTGCCGACATAGTGAAGCACCATGGTGTGAACCCATCAAAAATTCCAATCGTCGGAGGTTCGGGAGATTATTGGATTTCCCGCCATTTCCCCCCATCTGAGTTTTCACAGTACATCGTACGTACATATGTACGCGTGAATTTGTTTGTAAGAGAAAATCCACGAGAAAGGTAGGTACCCGCGTGGACAAAATTTTGTCCACGGAGCGGGCCGATAAAGAGATAACTTCAGTCCACATCGTAACTATCATGACCGCCGATCGCTATCCTCCAATCGTAAGCGATGACTTGCACAGCCGCTGCCAAATTCAACGAACCAAAGATTGGATTTGTTGGGATGCCCAACATGGCATCGCATTGAACTATGTCCGAGTCCGACATGCCTGTGACAATGGAGTCAAAACAGTGGTCGCGCGACGCGATGAGTTGCGTATGCCAATGGTGACGAAAAGAATGAAACTCGGAAATTAAACAGAGGTACAAACACAAATTAGACTCACCACTTTGTTCGTCTCCAAAAATCAGACCCAGGCAAATCATCTGATCATTGCTCTCCTGGTCATTAGTCTTTGACAGTATAAGCCTGTCAAAGAACACCCTCGGTTCAACATACAGCGTCTCATACTGTACTTGTCGTCTTTTTCGGTGCATATCGAAGGGCATCCCGGTACCGCAAACGACATTCCTATCCGTCAAAGCTTCTTCCAAGCTTGCGTAGATATTCGTTTGTCGCAAAACGTCCGTGGCGCCGCTGGCTCCTGGTGGACATCGAGGAGTGGATAGAAAAAAAATGAGATCGGAGGTCATTCATCGCATCTGATGTCGGAAACGAGCGCAAGTTCGTTTGCATTACGTTGTATAACCTTCTGCCTCTGGAGAACTTTGGGATCGCGTGGTGACACGAGCGCGAGGTCGTTGAAACCCATTGTTTTCCTTTTGAGAGCGAGAAGAGAATAGAAAATAAAATGAGGCCAGAGCTAATTTCATCCGCATATCAGACGTTAAAACAAGCGCAAAGTTTTATCGGTCGTATTACATTGCACGGGCCGCCGCTCCGACATTTTCGCCATGTTGCGTTCCAACGAGGACGAAGCGCGTTGATGGACGTGGCGATAAGCGCATTTATTCTGCCGTGGTCGTCTGCGCTATCGGCGGCTTGCTGGGCGGTGATCTGGATCTGGACAACGAATGTTAGATTATTTCGTGAGGGTGGGCGTTGCGCTCGAGTTGACCATAGGGACGAGCGAAGAGTAGAGAGGTCGAGACGCTCGGTGTGAGCTCTTAGGGTGAGGCAGTCGAATCTACGTAGGAATAAATAGATTCGTGCTCCTCCTTATCTAGGTACGCGTATCGTACAAATATTAGGTATTTTTTTTACACACAAGAAAAATTATGCTCACAAGGAGTCCAAAAATTCTCTAACCCATCGCCACACCACCCTCAACATGGCAGTAGGTGACGAAGATTGCCTTGCACGACGACACTGCAGTTCATCATCTTCGACTCCAACAAACAGCGACCTTTCCTGTAGAAGGAGAAGGAGAAGGAGAATTCGCAGAGTCGTGGGGGAGGGTAGTGTCGTCGATAATTGCAATTCTAATGACGATTGCGGCAATGGAATTTTCTACAACGACGATGATGACGTCCTTGGTGATAGTAGCAGCGACTTTGGAAGGATTAGGAATAAATCCTGGATGCGGCGTTTTGGTGGGAAGCTAATAGTGGGGAGCTGCAAAGGCAGGAGAGAAATAACAAGAACAAGTCATGGCTTGACTATCCTTTTTGTTATGTCTACGCTTGCTCGTCCTATTGCGGATTCATTCGTCATGCCTTCGTCCCCGCTGACATTCAGTGTTGGTCGTTCGAAATTACGAAGAAGTTTCACCTCGATATTATTGCCTTCCCCTCTTATGACCTATCTATCAATGAAGAATGATAACAAGTCTCTTGATGCGTCGTTCTCTCCGAATGAAACCGCTTGTGCTACACCAGAGACAATATTGCATGATGGCAGCTTCAAGGCTATTGCAAATCCGGTCACTGAGGCATCTACTGCTTCAACATTAACGCCATCGCAGCCATCGTCGACGAATGAGTACTCCTTCTTCGACGAGGCGACGATATATGTCCGCGCCGGTTCCGGGGGGCAGGGCAGCTCCACATACAAAAAAGTCGGCAAGAGCCAAAACGGACCACCCGACGGCGGTGATGGTGGAAGGGGGGGTGACGTCGTGCTCCGGGTCGACGAGAGCATGAACACCCTCGCGGGACTGTCTCGATACGCGTACAGGCCGAACGCCTTCGGGGGCGGCGGTGCCGCCAACTCCGCTAATAAGAGGCGCGGAGCCGCTGGGTGGGTACTTTCGTTCCGCGCCGAGAACGGATGCGACGGCGAACGGCAGAATCGACGCGGCAGGAATGGGAAGAATATCGTCGTCAGGGTTCCCCCGGGAACGATCGTGCAAGAGGAGGTGACGGACGATATTATTGATGCTGCCGAACATCCCATCATTCGCTACGTCGATCGCGGGACAATCACCCTAGACGACCCAACACTCGTGATTGCCACGGGTGGGACTGGGGGCGACGGCAGCGGAGGACCGGCGGAAAAGTGTCAGCCGCGTGGGATCAGGACGCCGCGTATCCCGCCGGGGCCGGGAGAGCGCAAGCGGCTGAAGCTGACTTTGAAGGTCGTCGCCGACGTGGCGCTTGTCGCCGTCCCAAACGCCGGGAAATCGACTCTACTGGGAAAGGTCACTAGGGCCAAGCCTAAGATCGCAGACTACCCGTTCACTACCGTAGTGCCGAACCTGGGCGTTTGGGTGCCACCGTACTATCACAATGTCAAAGATGACGACGATGGTGGCGAGATGAGGGACAACAACAATTTCAAATCCCTTGTCATATGCGACGTGCCGGGCCTCATCGCCGGCGCATCTGAGGGAATTGGGCTCGGCCACGCCTTTCTCCGCCACGTTGAACGGTGTCACGTCATACTGCACCTACTCGATGCCACGTCAACGAGCATCCTCGAGGAGTACGCGATGATCAACAGGGAGCTGATGAATTACGGCACGGGCAAACTTGCCACGATGCCCCAGGTGGTGGTCGTGAACAAAGTAGATGCGGCATTCGGCAACGACCATTCGTCCTACAGTGATGGATGCTTCCGAAACAGAGAGGATCTGGAAGGTGAGCTGATTAAGGTCATGCCGCACAGCCGTCTAATGTTTATCAGTGCCAAGGAAGGTGATGGGGTAGATGATTTGATGGAGAGGGTGGCAATGTTCGTTAGCAAGGTGAAGGGCGCTAATGCCGCAGAAGACGAAAAATGTAAAATGAGTGACCAAGACGGCGATGCCTCTAGAGAGTGAAGAACAATAGGTGTGGAAAGAAGAATTGAATTTACAGCTAGATAATTGTTTTATCGCATTATGCTGATATAATATTAAATTTTGTTGAAGGCCACCCTGCATTGTTTGATGTCGGAAGATTGTCCTCTCGAATCAGTTCCCCCTGAAGATGATGTTTGTTGTTTTTTGAGCAAGTGAAACATCGGCTGTCTCTCATTCTCCCTCCCCTCCATCCGTACACACACAGCCATTGGCAATACCGGTTACCTCCTTCCCGGCCCACTAGATCTCCCTCTTCCACCACCCCCTCGTCCACGCCCCCTTCCTCGTCCTGCACCTGGACCGACAGGTGCCGCCTTTTGCACGTTCTAAAATGGCAGATGCAAGGAATGAACATAATATGTGAGTTAGATACACAGAATTCAAACATTGCAAGGGGTTCGAGTCGAAAGAAAACCAAAGAAAAAATTATACCAGGTACTTCATCAGAAAATATAAGCGCACCTTCGTGGATTCCTCAACCAGCAGGGCATCTAGATTTAGACCGTCCGGTAACAGCCACGCCCGGACCGTGCTGCCCCTGACGCTCAGGGTGGCGTAGCTCACGGGATTCTTTCCCCGCGCGGTCATCTTGGCCTTCTTCAAGTGCGCGTTCATTGTCGCATCGACACCCACGACCGTCCCCGAGATCACGGTGCCATTCTTGAGCTCGATTGTGACCTGCTCTCGGTTGAGCTTTTGGAGGAATTTGACCAGCTTCATGGTTTTTACGATTTATTTTTATGAGTAGTAGGAGCCGGAATCCTGCCCATGGGGACGGACAGGCGGCGCGTTCTTGTGGCATACTTCTACTCTACTGTACATTTGACCTCCAAAGAAACTTTGAAACCAGAGGCCATTGCTTCGTCCCGCCTCCGTCATAGGTCTAGTAGCAGCTATTTGTATGAGGACCCGGTGGATATACACAGGCGGTTGGGCTTTGGAATCACGTTCTAATAATGATTCGAAATCCCTCCTGCCCTACTCCGTCGGCACCAAAAGAGATGCTTCAGGGTGGGTGTGGGGATTTTTATTTCTACGAAAGCTACGAGCGGGCGGATGGCTTTGGACGACAAGGATGCGGCGGAAATGACAAGACGAAGATCGGATCTCTTCCTTCCTCTCCGCGCTGACATCCATCGGAATTCTATGGTTCCGACAAGAAAGATGGATGGCGTGGCGAGAGTTCCCGCGCCGCAATATGGCAGGACAGTGCTACAAGTAGCATGTACATAATATTCCCCTGGTAGAGCGGGGGAGATATGTCACGTACTTTGGTATTGTCCTGCCATATTTAGCGGTAGGAATTCCCGTCAAATCCCTCCTTGCTGTGGCCTCCAACTAAAATTTACTAGAAAGGGGTCCCTGGAAATCAAAAATTTCACACATTGTGTTCTCTACGTATCTAGTATCTATCTCTAGATAGGTAATGAGACTTTTGTTGGGCAGGTCAAAAAATATGAAGTCCTGGCTGAGATATGATTGATTGTAGTTTACTTAGGAAAAGCACCTCTTTACTCAATGATTTAACTGTGTTAGTTTCAAAATACTTATGCAGATTTCTAATTTAGATTTTAAATTTTCATAAGTAAAGTCACCACAAGTCTCTCATTACTTGATCCGACCTTCTAATGGAGTTGAGGGAAATAGTGTACGCACCCACTATTTCCCCCCGGCGACTGCAAGCTTCGTGCTTGGCACTAAAAACTCACTTAAACGCAGCTTAGGATAGTTAGTAACTTTTACTAGTAAAAATTATAGCATACTAAAAATGTGAAACAATATCGATCAGACCACCCACTTCGTCCCCTTCTTTCCTCGTCCCCCTCTGCCGCCCCTGCCTCCACTTCCACCCTATTCTCCCCCGTCGTCGTCGTCACGCACCTCGTGTCCGCCTCTGCGGTGAGTCCTTCTCTTGCGAGGAGAGGAGCTGGCGCTGCTGCTCCCCTGACTGAAGACGCCGAGGAGGCTGATCTCCTTGACGACTACCTGCGCCGCCGCCAACGTGCGCTCCTTCACCCTCTTGACCCTCACGATGAGGATGGTGTTGCGTTGGCGTTTTTTACGTCCACTCGAATCCCTGAGAACATAATCAATGGCATAGTTGCCCTTGAAGATTTGGGGAGTGCCTGTGCACTCCCACTTTAGGTGCACTACTTGTGGTTCTCCCCAGTAGAGATTGCTCTTGGGGACAACCTTCTTCTCGATCATCTCCTGCGTTTCATCATCGTAGGCGATGACGTGACTATTTGTCGTCGAATAGTCGCGTCCCATTATCGAGCGGAGGAATTCCTTCGTGAAGTACTCCGCCTGACCGCGTGCACGTAGTTGATGGCCTTGCCACCCGGAGATACGGTCACGCAATAGTCAGTATTGCGGAGCACTCAATTGACGTGGAAGGCCACTTCTGCGAAGTCTTGAGTGGCTTCGCAGAAGTAGCTCACGCCAAACATGTTGGCAGAGCTGACGGAGAAGATCGTCGGCTTTGGGGCGGGGGGAGGCATCACCTTCCTCTCCACGGCAGGTGCCGCGGCTGCTGCCAAGGTTGCAGCGGGCTTTTTCTTGGGGGGCATCGTGGCTATGTTGGGCACGTCTTCATTGTTGTCCTCGTCGTCATGCTTGACCTCCTTGTCGGCATTGGCGTCTTGAGGATTCTCCTCTACTCCTGCAGTGGCGGCGGCGGCGGCGATGTAAAAGGTAAATAAATGACATGACAATCAAATATACAATAGAAAACACAAACGTGCAGCTTACCTTCTTCGGCCGTGCGTTGTCTTGTGCTGTGGTATGAATCCTCTAGGTCAAGGCGGGTGGCGTAATTGCGGAAGTTGCGCCAAAAATTCTCGCTCGAGCGTTGTTGGAAGTGCGCCTTTCGAATGTGCTCAATGTTCTCGAGCGAGGTGTCGTCGATGTCAATGGCGCCAGACTTCATTAGCTTATAAAGTATTGCTTTGTCGGCTTCTCCCCAATTTCGAACCTTCGGCATTGGCGGGCGAGGCATTGGGGGGGGGGAGGAAGTGGCGGAGTGTTTTATGATGCTGTTGTGTGTGGTTGTGTGGTTGTGTGGTTGTGTTGGAGGGGTTGGTGTTTTTTTGTTAGGCGCGGAGTTGGTCCTGTAGAGTCTGGTACTGACCTACACAGAAAAAATGACAATCCACCAGTTGAGTAACCTTTGCTGGTCATTTTTATCGAATTTCAACGATTTGCATGAAATTCTTGCAAATCGCGATTTGCAAGCTCTCTACATAGGAATTCGTAAAATCGTACTATAAAAACGATTTGAACGAATTTTATGCAAATCGCGATTTGCAAATGCAAGGTGATTTGCAAGAATTTGTTGTTACATAAAAAGTAACAGTCTATTTTGGTACCAAAAAGGGGTCATGGCGGCATCAGAGTATCAGTTCTGATGTGGCATGGCTGGCCCCTCCGCCAACCACACCACACAACACACAACCAAGAAGAAAACCCTCCCCCCTCCCCTCTCCTCCACCGACTCCTCTAACAATGACCTCCGCCCCCATCACAGCCTACTTTGACGACGAGGAGGACAACGACTACGACGCCGACCTCGATGACATCGATTGGGAGGCAGAGGCACGGAACATCCAAAATAGGATGTCCCATGTTGTCAGGATGATCGACAGGGAGGCGCGGCACTTCCGCGAGTTCTTCGGGACTCGCGTTGAGGCCGTGGAGATCGTTTGGGATCTCCTCCTCAGAGACTCCCTCCTCCCGGAGAAAGGCCGCCCAAAGCACCTGCTTTGGGCACTTCATTTTATGAAGGCCTACCCAAAGAAGGACCTGGCGTGTGCCACCGTCGGCGCATCTTCCGGAGCCGTCGATGTGAAGACGTTTTGCAAGTGGGCTTGGGCCTTTATAAAGGCCATCGCTAAGCTTGAAGAAGTGGTGGTGAGTAAATTTATTTACTCACAATGTGAGGATGGCGCGGAGTGTTCATCTTCATTTGGAGGCCCCAGCACCGGTCGCCGGATCCTCGGACCACAGACCATCTTGCCTTTGCCGCAATTGCATGAATATTCGATTTTTTCTCCACCGCGCCGTCCTCACACCCCTCCCTCCCCTTCGCCGCCGCCACCACAGATCGACTTCAAAAGTCAAAAAAAGGGGACGTCCTGAACAATTGTCTGATGACAATCGACGGGACACACTTCTGTATCCCTCAGCAGGGATTGGTGACAGAGGGAAACCCCTTCGGGTCCCACAAGTACGCCGGGAAGTCCGCCCTGCGTTACGAGCTGGGCGTCTCGATCCTGGGGGGGGACCTGGTGTGGATCCAGGGCCCCT
>JALLAZ010000763.1:0-12229 GCA_036939755.1 Stephanodiscus triporus | reverse complement strand
TCAAAATCCCCCCCAAAATCTACGATATTCTTGTCACAAAAGTGAGTTGTGGAGCAAGATCGTTCGACAAAAAAGATAATAATTCAACATCATGGCATCGTTCTTCAATCACATCCTAGCGCCGTTCTCTCCTCTCCATTGGCATCTTAGGGAAACCGGTAGCGGCAATGATAGTGAGAGTGATGGCGGCAAGGGGAGTGCAGCGGTGGCTCTAGCAGCAGCAGGGGGGACTGGGGAGGCAGCGGCGGGGATGGGGGGGGGGATGAACACGCGCGCGGGGTAGGGGGGGGGAGGCAGCAGCGGGGATGGGGGGGTGACGAAGAAGCGGGCTCCATGGAATCGTTGCAACCTTCATCAGCATGGTCAGCAGGAGGGAGGGCTTTGAAGCGTCAACGTGTCCGGTGTGACAAAATTCCCCTCAACATCATTGAATATGCATGATGATGAATTGTTTGATTATTTTTTCGCTTGTCTACAGGGGAACAAGAAGCCAATGGCTTGCGCAAGTATGGAGTGCGAGTGTCTCTCCATTCTTGTGGATGACAATGTCTCGAAAGCCGTGGCGTCGTATCTCGTCTGGTTCGAAAAAAAATCTAAGCATGAACAGGATTTAATCCTGATGGAGTGGTATCGCTACGCTCGCAATATTGGTGTGTACGCCAACAAGACCAACTGTTACCAAGTTCCGTTCGACGGCGACTTGGTGGACCACCCGTCTCTCCGATCAAAGATAACAGAGCATAAATTGTGCCAAAGTGGCATACAGTGGGTGATGAGTGTTGGAGACACGCGAATGCGAACAATTCGAAAGGCAGCACAGTTCGGCTCCATTCCTCCGCGGCATCAGGGGAAGGACAAGGTCGCACACAATGCCATCAAAAAAGATGATCCCCGTTTTAAATCACTGAAGGAGCATTTTGATGTAATGATGAACCTGGGCGAGGTGCGAGCAACACGAGTGGTTGCAACGATGGTGGATGGATTAGTAGCTGGTCGTGCCAATCGTGACGACACAACAGACATGGTATATCTCCCAATTTCGATGGGGTACAGAAACTGTTACAAGCGGTACATGGCTGGGAATGGCTATAAGGTGCGGAGCAATCAAAAGGGAGCCATTATCGTCGAAGCGGTAGCGGAAGGGGGTGAGCGCGAGGGTAAGGATAGTGTTGTTTCAATTGCAACTTACTTTAACTTTTGGAAGAGGGAGTACCCGCACCTCAAGATCTGCACGCCGGCCGAGGATATTTGTGGGTACTGTTTTGCATTTAGTAATCGCCACAGGTATTTGGCCAACCACAAATATTCCCAAACGGTTGAAAGTGGTAGCGACGAGATTGATGTTGAGAGAACAGACGTGGATTGTCTTCTTGAAAATGTGGGGAACATGTCGTTTGATGATGGTCCGATTGTTGATATTCAGATGGATTCGCCAGAGGCTGCGGCGACTCCGGAGGAGGAGGAGCGGGATCAACTGCTACTCGCAATCAGCGAACACATTAGAATGTATCGGGCGCAAAGAGCTTTGTACCAGCAAAAGGTGAGAGAGGCGATTGAGGATGCGAGAGGGGGGGTTGGCTTCGAGGATCGCCGTCATACTTTTGTGGTTGACTACGGGCAGAATATGGAGCTGCCGATATTCAACAACGAGCAGCCGGGCGTAACTTTTTATTACAGTCCTTTGACTGTAAACAACCTTGGAATGGTTGATCATGCGCACCAGTATGAAAACGGGGAGGTAAAGGAGCACATGTATGCTCACGTCTATCACGAAGGGGTGGGCAAGAAGGGGGCCAATAATGTGGCGTCGCTGATAGTCAAAACGTTGAGGCGACTGAATCTCCTCCGTGGAGATTCAGTTGGCGGTGAGTTGAATATTATTTTCGACAACTGCGCTGGCCAAAATAAAAACAACACGGTGCTGAAGCTGGCGGTGTGGTTGAGGGCATCTGGGTATTTCAAAGTTGTCAATTTTATTTTCCTTGTGGTTGGTCATACCAAAAACGCTGCTGACCGCCTTTTTAATTCTTTGAAAAATGAGTATCGCAAGCAAAATATCTTCACGATGGTAGATTTGATTGACAGGTTAAATCAATCGGAGTCGGTGACGGTCATCCCAACAGAAAGCAGCGACTTTTGGGATTACGATTCCCTCCTCAACGACATGTACAGGGATCTGTCGGGTCAGGTAAAAATCAACCACATTTTTTCATGCAGTAGCAACGAACCGCTCATGATGACGCTGGAGATGAGACGGTCAAATCTTCCCGAGCACAAAATGACGATTCACAAGGCTTCAAAGGTCCGGGCACGGAGGTTCAACGGCTGGGAGGAGGTTAGGGCACATTCGGAGTCGAATATTAGGATGGCGAAATGCGACGGGTTAAACCCTTACAAGGCTGTTGAGATGTTTTTGAAATACCGTCCTACCGTCCCGCCGGAGTATCATGATAATGAAATTTACGCGGAGCCGACAGCGGAGCAGTGGTCGAAGGTCAAAGTGGAGAAGGCAGATCGGTCGGACTTCCATCGAGCGCAGAGGGAGAAGAAGTATGCGGTGAAGGAGGCGATAGAAAAACATGCATTCGACGATAATATTGGTGCGATCTGATGCGCAGGAGGGTTTTTTAGTCGACGAGGCTTTTCCCTCCTGCTAAAGGGGATCTGATCTTTTGATTAATGTTAATGCCATTAGATAATGTACGCATTTTCGACGCTCGCGCAGATCGAAGCTCCAATAATAGTAGTGTTTTTTTTTATTTTAACGATATCTCAAAACGCGTCTTGGAAGAGGACGGTCTGTCCAGTTTTTTTGTGTTAGTTCACAAGTTTGTTTTTGGTTTAACATGATGTGTACTACTCGTAGTAGTCGTACACAGAGTGATATTTCTAAGTGCGGAGATTCACCACGCAGAATCCAATAGACATAGTCATATCCAACAGACATCAGCCTCCTACACTAATACTCCTTGTACCTGGTTGTCGGAGCAGTGACAAAACGACTTAATTGATCACATTGCTTAACTACTTTAAGATGGTATCTGTCTCATATCTCGAAAAGATTCACACATGCAATGAGTAAAGATTATGGCGGTCGTGGTTAGTCATTTCCACAAGACTTTTTATCGTACTACTTTACGTAGAGTGCTCTCTAGAGTACTCTAAAAGATTTGGTATCTGTCTCATGTTTCCCAAACGATTCACGACATGCGAGATTCGTGACCCGGTATCTTGGAGTCAGCACCGGTTTTTGCAACAAAACGATGATGTGCGTGAAAGATTTTTGTTGTGTGATCACACTTCTCTTGTAAAATCGCCAACCAAACTTTTTGCACACAAATCATTTTGAACCCACAAGCACGTGCTGCCATAATATCACCGACTCCACCACCCGATCACTCCTCTCCTTCTTACATCCACAAACCATGCTGCCATCTGAATCCACCATGATCGCCCCAGCGCAACAGCAAGATCTTCTGAAGGCCTCGCCCATCTCATCTCCTCTCGTCGGAAAGCAAGGTGTACAGCCGCAGATCGCGCTCAGCCTCCTGACCCCGGCCGCAAGCCATGCCATCCCCCAAAAGCCCATGCGCCCTTTGACGGCGTACCATATCTTTTTCCAGATCGAGCGCGAGTTGATCATCCAGACGAGCGAGGGTGAAATCGCAAACAAATCCAGCCTCGACAACAAGGTTTACCTCGACGACGTCCCCCAGCGCTACAAGAGCATCAAGCTTCTGCCGGATTGGTACGCAGGACCCGGCAAGCGCAAGAAGCGCAAGCATCGCAAGCAGCACGGCAAGATTGGATTCCTCGAGCTCTCTCGCGTCATCTCTGCTCGTTGGGCGGAGTTGGACGTAGTCGATCCGGAGACCAAGGCATTTGTCCAGAAGATTGCGCAGATGGAGATTGATGAGTACTATCGCGACATGAAGCGTTACAAGGAGTTCACCAAGGATATGTTGCCAGTGATGTCCAAGTTTGTGCCCTCCAAGAAGAGTGCCGGGAAACGTAGTAGCAGTAACATCAGCAATTGCAACGATTCCGCTTTGGAAGTGAAGCCGGAGCAACCACTCTGCGGTGGTGTCATGTCACCATGTCCTGATATGGTTGCCTCCTCCTTGGAACTCATGCAACTCCAGATTCAACTCCAGACCGAAATCGACCATTTCCTCGCCTGCATCGAGAAAAGGAAGCAGGAGCTCTTATCATCCCATTTCGCAGCCAAGAAGACCCAGCTTATTATGTCCCAACAAGTGCCCCGCTCGTTTGAATCCGAGGAACCGCTTCAGAAGAAGAGGAAATCGTTCCTTTGCGAAGGCAGTGTCTCCGAACAAAACACGGAGGCGCACATCGTATCCGCCAGACACTCTGCCTGTCTGTCTCCTTCCTCATCAGACGAGTTGGAAATCGGTGATGATGAGATCATGAATCTCTGGAAATACGGCAGCAATTGAAGTATGTGTAGATGAATTGTCATGTTGTAAAACTAAACCGTCCTGCACATAATATACTAAAATCCCTGCGGTGGAAAACAACGAGATTATAGGCAAAGTCATGTTTTGAGTTCGGCAAGCTATTAGGCGGAATGGTAGACAACTTTCGAGAAGAAGAAGTGAACAGCCGACATCGAGAGCATAAGCGGAGGCATGCTTTGAGTTCTTCACCTCGAATGAAAAGAATCATTGAAAAAGACAAACATCAAATTGATTCAAGGTCAAGGCGCTGTGCGAGCATTATAGTCTGTATTGTAGTAGTATCTGCATATCATTCGCCGTCACTACCTCTTTCGTGATCTGAACTTCTCTAAGCCGTTATAAAAATGTTCCAGTGTTAAGCCACTCCCAGTCCGCACCCCTAACACCCCAAGCTCCCTGTCGATGTCGCCCACGTGGTCGGCCCAGTTGCAATCGTCGAAGAACAACATTTCGTCGTACGGCACGCCCCCCGACTCCTCATGGATCAGACGGAAGTGTCCCGTCTTCCTCGACGTCAGCCTCCCGCTACGTCCGATTTGCGAGTACGATATCATATCCCTCATGGTCACGCCCTCGACGACTTCGATGCCTTCGATGCACGCCCTGCTGTACGCGGGTTCCAGGCTCGTGGATGCGACCGCGATCTTCACCTCCTGATACTTGGGATTCGTGGCCAATTCTCGCAGCGTTCGCCGCGCGCCCGGATATAGCTCCACGATTTCTCCCCGCGAGTCGGCGGCGTGCCCGCCCCAATCGAAGCCCCGATGTCCCCCCCGACGGGACGACGGCACCTTCATCCCCACGGTGCCGATCGTCGAACCTTCGACGTCGGTGGGATCGAGGGGTCCCTCCACTGGAATCGAGGGCATCCCGGACAGTTCATGCATTTCGGGCGTCCACAGGCAGTCGTCGAGGTCGAAGACGATTATCGTTGGCAGGTTTAAATCGCAGGATGATGCCGACGACGATGATGCGGCAGTGCCGATATCCCCCTCGCCCATATTGAACGATGAGGCTGACCTTATGATGTCGCGGCGAGAAAGTCTGTCAGGGGCGGTACTCCTAGTGATGACGCTCTCCTTGCCGCCGTGACATTCAAGGCCGCAGCAATCTTCCCCTCTTCCACGTAGGTCGGTCTCTGTAGTGGGAACGCGCGACCGACTTACAACAATCTACTTCTACCAATGTGAAGTGAATTTCCAGTATTCTCGTTGTGTAAAGTAAAACTGCACTGACATATTATTACGTAAGAAGTAGTTGGCACTGACTAATATTTGAATTCGTTTTTTTCCTTGGAGATGTCAAAGACTTCTCTGTGGGCTTAAATTGAAGAGCATACTATTATTTTTGGTTAAGTTCCACGTGAAATGCTCGCGAGCAGTTTTGCCCGCGCCGTCGCTAGCTGCCCGACGCATCTTTTTGTCCAACGAGTGTTCTGAAACCTTTTATTTACAACGACTCTAAAAAAGGACCCGCGCGCGGTTTGCCGCCTTGGTGAGGGAGATGGCGTTGACCCTCCACCTCTGCGAGCGACCCGATAAATAATTATTCATTATCCGTTATGGGCGTGACGAAAGGCGGGCAGACCAGAAAAGACAAACCCCAACCGGCCGCAGGACTGCCCCCCGGGTGGGTGACTCGATGCCGGCCTCGATTCGTCAATACCAGTGGCAATAAAGGCCAGATGAGAAAATACTGGTATTCCCCGATCCTTAACTTACAATTCAAATCGCGTGAGTATGTTCGGTGTATTATTCGAGCGAGCGATTATCATGCCAATATGCATCGTCGAAAGTGCATAACCTCACCAGTCGTCCGTGGCCGTTCACCGAATCAAAGTGCCAAGTGCTCAACGATTCCTTCACTACTTGAAAAGGGCGAAGGGGGACGAAGGCATTGCGATCGCGGCGTTACGCCAAGATAATCTTGACAGCAAGGCCGAGATGGGTCCATCTGGCTCGACGGTAGTTGCGACGAATTCCTCCCAGTCAAAGAAGCCGAGCCCCATCGTCAATGTCGGAGATATTGGGTACAAATTTCGCAAAGAGTTTGACTCGGGATGGTACAGCGGGACTGTCGTCGAAATTCGTCAACATGCCAGTAAGTGCGCCAATTTGTGTGACCCCCCACTCCCCTCCACCACCCAATTCTTCTTGCTCCGCGGTATGTATATATGATATTGGCGCTCAATGAACGGATGTGCTGCAATTATTTTGTGATCGCTTCTCCGCAGAAGGTGGGAAGGATCGCCGGTGTGTCTACGAAGATGGCGACTGCGAAGATCTCAGTCTTATCGAATTGCAAACCCTCGCCATATTGGACCCAAATGTGACAAAGAAAAAGCCACGCTCTTCATCGAACGAGGCGACCAAGCCTCTAGAATCAAATGATGCACGACGCCTACCTATTCATAGAAAATGGAAAGAACGATTTTTGGAGCTGAAGGAATACAAAAAGATTTATGGGTGAGAATGTTTGAATCTCGGGATGAGCTGTTTTCCTGCATGAAACTTACCCCCTCCCCCTCCCCCCCTCAATTATTGTAGACATACTTGTGTGCATGATAGCTACGATATAAAACTCTTCCACTGGGTAACTAGTCAACGGGCTTACCACGCTAGATTTCTTGACGGGAAAAGGAAAGCTTATATCTCACAGGAAAAAATTGACCTCTTGGTGAGTTCCATTATTGTCGGCTGCTGTCAAAGTGCCTGCTGATTTGGCCATGTTGTCGTTGGAATTGCAAGTATTAATCATTCCACTTCCGCGCAATGTCAATTATGCAGAAAAGTATTGGCTTCAATTTTAGTTCAAAGCATGAACGTGGCGTCGAATCTGAAGCTATGACCGTCCCCAAAGAGCGGACGAGCAAGAGGCCGCAAAGTCATTTTCGAAAGAGTAAAAGAACAGTCAGACCACCTCAAAAGGTCGACGAGATTTACAGCTATGACCATATGAAGAACTTGTATCAAAGGAATAATTCTCATTTGGATGACTCATGGACCTCGCTGCGTCATTCAAAAAAGGCTCGCGTGGATCAATCCACCCCAGAGAGGCATATTCTGTCGGTGCTGGAGCACGACATTCCCGTGGACAAAGCTGCAGCATCAACGCTTAATTTAGAGAGTCCTGGAAATGTGCGTCCCGATGGGAACAGATCAGACAATTCTTGTGGCGACGACAAAGAATGGCTTGAGAAAGTGGCCGCATCATTGGGAGCAGATACGTCAACCCTTCGTCAGAAACGATTGGTACCTTCCACCGCTCCAATAAAATCCGACGCGGCCTCTACATGTTCGACGATTTCATGTCGAAGTGACAACAAAGCTGGTAGTGATATGATGAAACAACCGCCAAAGCATGTTCTTATCTCGCAAATGCCATCTGCATCTCAAGAATCTGTGAGCAATATACTACTCAGCAAATACAGCGTAGGGAGCCGACATGGGACTTTTGTCATTCACAAGAATGATAAGCGGGGAAGAGTCGGGGAGGTCATCCTAGAACATGGTGATAACTGGGTTGAGGTCGCCATAGGTGGCACACTAAAAAAATATCACATAACGCACCTCGTCGTCGTACCTTCTAAGCATTCCAAAGCTGCATGTCCCCTAAACTTTGGCATCGCATGCAATACATCTGTCATGTCAAGTCCAAGAAAGAAATCGCTTGCGAAGTCATCACCTAGTGAAAGAAAAATACCATCAATTGAAAAAAAAACCTTATCAAAGAAAGAGACTCCATTACCAAAGAAAGAGACTGCATCACCAAATAAGAAACCGGATAAACCAAATGGAAAGGTATCATTACCAAGCGAAAAGAATTCTTCAGCATTTTCTGTTGACCACCTCTTTTGCTGGTTTTGTGACATTTGTGATGCTTCCAATAATGTGGGTGCATCAGAATGCCAAAAATGTAATGCAAGGAAGACGGACAAGTCGAAGAGGTCTGTCTTGCTTGGAATAGCAGAACATGCAGTATTGAATGAGGCCAAAACAGTCGAGGAAGCCATGAAGTGCATTTCATATTCAGAACGCGCGTCAATACCGAAGCGGCTCATTGCGTACCTGCTTGAAACCAGAAGTTTAGGGGCATCGAACGCTGGATTCAATTTTGTGCCGAGGCCCATCGTCGAGACATACTTTTATTGGATATGTGGCTATTGCACAACGCAAAACTCATATAAAAAGACAACATGCTCCGCTTGCCTTCAGGGAAAAAGCTTAGCTGACAGATCACCACTAATGAAGATCGCCGAAGATGCTGCAATGCAGAGTCAAAACTCAGACCATGCACTTTTGCTTGTGCCCTCACACGAAAGATTGGTGATTCCAAAAGCCGTGATGAATGTTCTTGTTACCTGTGTATTCATTATAAAAAGCCGCAATGGCAACCAAAGGAGGTGCCGCAAAGCGAAAAAGGATGGATTTGACTATTGTGAGGCACACTGTGATCCTCTCCTTCTTTCTCAGTCGCGTCTTGACAAAAAACATAGCGGTTCTAGTTCTCAGCTGTCCACTGGAGCTGAACCTCTTTCGAATGACAATGGCCCGACTTTTTGTGGTACACTTTCCGCGATAAATGAAGTCATGCCTTCTATTTTATCAACTATTCAACCATATCAAGTCAACAAGCTCAGATGGACAATCAAGAGCATCGAAGATTCTGTGCTATGTGGGGAAAGCACCGCTTTCCCCCTGGGCATGACATTTCGAAAGTTCTTCACAAACTACGGATTTCACGATGGTAGAATCATTAAAGTTGTCCGCAAGATATGGGCCGACGACGAAAGAGGAAAGAATCGCCCTGTTCTTGTGTATCGGTGCATGTAGTGAGTACTATTACGCATTCAACTTCAATTGTTGTGATTCATCACTGGCAACCTACTCGACGTATTGGCTATCTAAACTTACTTGATCATGCATTGCACTAAATACGCTTAACTCAGTAACGATAACGACGAAGAAGACTTCCTGCACCATGAAATTGTTTCCTTGAGTCAACGTAAGAAAAATATGACAATCGAGTTTATTTCCTTGTCGCGAAATATCTTCGGATATCTTCGGTCACATCATTCTTTTCTTTCCTCGTTTTATACAGTCTACGACAAACGCAACATTTCTCCGGAGGCTCCACCATATGAGCAAATTCCGCCGGGAGTTATGTTTGAAATGCGAAGTGGCCACACTATCGAAATTATTGGTCACAAGACACCACCTGGGTGTAATAAAGATGAAGGGGGAATAGGTGAGAATGCCAAGGAGGAAACATATCTCTCTGTTCTTTCTCTCGAGTTCCTGACGTACTATTGGCCATACTTCGTACTCGCGATATTTCATCATCAACAGTTATCGTCAAATTTTGCAACTCATCGAAAAGCATTGAATTTGACCTAGAGGAGTTACAAAAAGCTGTTCTGCGAAAAGTTGGCGGGACGAGTACTCCTACAAAAAACGCTTCTCAACCATCATTTCCAGATGAGTCAAAAGAGACTGCGAACAAATTGCTGGAGTTAGGCGCTGCGCCTGTTTTGGAGTGGCCGATGCGTTGCCAAAATAAAGTCGATGGCGAGTCAGGCGATGTCGAAGAGCGTTTTGAGATCTGTAAAGGATTTTCTCTTCATCAAAAGCGATATCATGCTTCATCTGATCATCACGTTGCCCAAATCCCCACTTCAAGTAATGTAAACAATCGCAGTGATGTCCGTCCTGGAGTTTCCATAGGGATGTGGGACCCAGCATCTTGCTATGATCATTTGCTGTGGGACCCCTATGCCTCAACTGTGGTGAGTATTGAATACTACTTCTTTGCATTCCATTTTGTCCGGCTAAATTTCATGTTTCTTCTTCGGCCATTTAGTGTGAAGTCTGCGGTGTCAATAAAGACGATAATTTAGTTGTTATCTGCGATGCTTGTCACAGAGGATTCCACACTTATTGTCTGAGACCAGTCATGGTAAACATTCCGCGAGGAGACTGGTGGTGCTCTGCGTGTTCTGGGCGATCAAATGTGCAGTTATCGTACGCGGAATTTAAGTCGAATATGTCGAGTGATACGCACGAGAGTTTCCGATTTCTTGGTTTGCCCTTCAGTAGTCCTGCTGAATTCTTCAGAATTCACTCCGATGCAATAAACCTGTTTTCGTTGAATTCTCAAGCAGCTATCAAGCAGCATGCAGTAAGCCGTCAAGTAACATCAAAGCAAGTAGTATTTGACGTAATGAATGTGAAGTTCATTCGCTCGCCAGAAAAGAATGACTGGCGCCTGCCTACGCCGATGCTGTCAGAAGAAGATTATGTATGTCGTTTTTCATCGATGTCATCGATCATCAACTGCCATTAACTACTATGCGTGGAACTCATCTGGCTTGATTGCTTTGTTCTCAACGTCCTACCAGAGATCGTCGATATTGAGTATGGTTGCTGCGATGAAGTTTTGTGGAATGGAATCGAACTTGATGGAACTTGCATATACCGGGGATGTCAAAGAAGAAATGAACGATCCCAGCTTGGAGGTCGATGGGATCACACCAATGAGTAAACGGAACCTGGAGATTTTTCGAGCCTTTCTGCATAATCTAAAACTGGGCGTCCTCCCTCCAGTTGAGATCTTTCACGATGAGAACTTCGGCTTTTCCGTCAAAGCCTTGGGCTTCATGCGCCAATACACGCTCATCGGGGAATATCTTGGCGAGGTAGTGACGATGGAACAAAGTGGCCAGTCCAGCAGCGACAGCTTGATGGTATTGCTCAATACGGGAAACCCCAAAACGAGCTTGATAATTGATCCTACTCGTGCGGGGAATATCGCTCGGTTCCTCTCCGGCATTAACAATCGAAGCTTGGTGAGCAGGAGAAAGAGAAACGTTAGGACAAGAAGATTCGTCATGGATGGGAAGATGCACGTTTGTTTGTTCACGTGCAGGCCCGTAGAGGCCGGCGAGATTCTTAATTACGATTATAACGCTGGAAACGAGGGAAAAGATATTGGTCAGTGGACCAAAACGGGATTCTATGACACATCCAATTTCTTCTGATTGTGCCTGAGTTACATGATTATTTACCCTTAAGGACATGAACAAAATAGTAAAAAGATTCATAGATGAGTATCATAGAAATCTATTGAACAGACTGGATTGTTGATGCTTAATTGAGGAAGATCTGGACGACTGGCTGGTTTTGCTGAGTGTTACTATGTAGGAGATCGGGCAGTTCTCTCTCACACCTTGAGAATCGACTTTAATTTTAGCGCACATTTCAATAACAAAAACAACAGGGGGGTGGTGCTATGACTAAACAGCTCCTCCCATACTTTTTGGCGGACATTACCCGGGGATGCGACCCAACATCATCCCTTGAACCAATATGTGTTTCATTTGAAGTGCAATCACCTCAATCGTGAGGACTGCAAAAGTGGTACGGATCAAACGTCACTTGCAGAGGCACGCACGCGAAGAAGTAGCGATAGCCACCAAAGCCACAAAGGATATGCCAATGTTGATAACAATATTGTTAAACGATACAGTTTCCTAATTCCTTAATTTCTCACAAACCCCACAAGTCATCAAGTCACGATAACATCCTGTAGGGCAGATGCGGGATAGTTGCATCGCCGCATCGTCATCGTACCATCGCACCTCAAAGGCACACCCAGTACTCGATATAATATCTCTACGCATGCGTCGCATCGACACCCGCCCCGGTCGGCGGCGCTGTCGCGCTCTCAAATCGAGGTCCCCCCCCCTTCCCCCC
>JALLAZ010000762.1:0-12414 GCA_036939755.1 Stephanodiscus triporus | reverse complement strand
CTTTTTTTGGCGATTTTTCTTGCGCGAGTTCTGCGCGTCAGACAGAAGGACAGGAAGCATATGACACTCGGACAGCCCCCAGATTTCCGCAGAATCTGCGCCGGGCTGAACATGTGGGATTTTCAGCGTGAAACCTGCGCAAATGTTTAACATTTGCGCAGATTTTGCCCTCGTAGAGGATCACATAGGAATTGTTAATTGTTTTCTGGGGGAGGTTGCCTTTTCTGGCGCGAGATTTTGGCCGTTAGAGGGTCTCAGTTCGGACTCACACTCCCGAACCATGGCCACCGAGACGTCTCTTTTGCTGCCCTTGCTGCCAAGCAGCCGAGCGATTGTCGCCCCTGCTTGTGATGAACTTGCCCTCTGTATTCTTCAGGGCGTCCTAACGACCCGGGTTCATATTCCATCCTCTGCTGGGGGAGGCAAGTGGCCGGACCTAGAGCGACTTCTTTGGGATTCTTCTGGCGTGCGTCCTGGCCCTTTCAGTGGCGTCTACAGGCGATGGTCTGAGGCGCAGCGCAGCAGAAACATGAAGGATCGCGTCCTCGCGTTGCTTTCCCATCATGGCGATATTGATCCCGAGAAGGAAGGGGTCTCTGTATTAGGGTCCTTGGCAAAGCGTCTAAAGGACGAGAGGGACGCCGCCGAGAATGCGAGGTTGGAAGCAGCTGCCGCCGAGGCTGTGAGGTTGGAGACGCGCTCTCGTGAAAATGCGCGCCAAGAGGGTGCCGTGGGTGCTCTCCCTCGCGCGTATGGAGTTGATGCGCCTCATGTGCCCGGAGCAGCCGAGGCCCATCAGCGCCAAAATCAGGATGCGTGTGATCTCCTTGCACAGAATCCGACGTCCCAAAATAACCACACTCGTCCTGTTGTTATGCCCGTCCGTCCTCCTACTGCGGCTACTCCTATTGTCACACCTCCCACTGCCGACGCAACGACGAATGGCGATCGGGCCGCTTCCCCCCAGCAGCAGCAGGCGGTCCCTCCTCAATTACCTACTCTACTGAATTTCGCGGCGGTGGCCGTACCTCCTTCTGCTGGTGGTGGCGGCATGGGCGCTTGTCATCTACCTGCAGTTCCTGGTCTGGCGGGACCTGCAAACAACAGGGGGCGAGCCGTGGCAATTCAACAGCAACGCTTTGCAGCAAATGCCGCAACGGCAGGTGTAGGTGCACCAATTGTCGTCGACGAGACAGATGCTGCTGGAATGCGCCGCACTCGTCGCATCGACAATATGGATGCTATTGATGGCATCAATCGTGCCATGTTGGAGGCAACAAAGCTTATTGCAAGCACTATCGGCAGGGCTAGAACGACGGCTCCCGATCCACCTGTTCCCGCTGCTGCTGCTGCCGCAGCCACAGCTTCGTCTTCGATTGATTTGGGGACCCAAATTGATTCCCTCTACAAACGTCTCAAAAAGGCAAAGGAAGAGAACCACCGTGACTCTGTCAGCCGTTATGAACGTCTCATTCATGCGCTAGAAAAAAAGGAGGAGGAAGAGATTGAGGCTCTCCTTCACAAGTAGCCTCGCTCCTCACTCTTTCTGCATCGTTGCATATTTTTTCGTGTCATCTAATATATTTGCACCTCATTTTTCATGAGACCATATGATATTCGTAATCATAGAAAATATATTACATAAAATAAATATCTAGATTTATCTACAATGCTAAATATTCTTCGAGTGATGGGGGGCTAATGTTGAATGTGTTGACACTGCCCGCCTGATCTCCATTGAGACACACGTAACAGTTCGTCAGCAGAATGCAGACGCGTAGCTGCTCGAGGACGACTGGGTGTTTTTTTGCGATTTTATTCCCCTCGGCGGATCCACAGATGCGAAAAATATTACTCACCATTGCATAATTCTTCTCTATAGCAATCCGAGCAGCCCTCATCGCGGCATTGCATTTCAGTCGTCCGGCATCCAATTGCGCTCCAGCTGCAAAGTTACGGTAGTAACTTTGGACGCACTGCAGGCCAAGATTGAAGACTAAATCTCCAAATGCCGAGAAAAAGACTTCATCTCCATCAGCAGTTGCGAATCGCCCACGCTGGATCTCAACGAGAAATTCGTTAAGATTACTCATCCTCAGANCTGGATCTCAACAAGAAATTCGTTAAGATTACTCATCCTCAGAACCCCCGCATCATGCCGCCGAGCAGACACAGGTCCAAACAATGTTGTGAGCCCATTGGGAAGGAACACCGTCTCAACTTTAAGAGCATGGTCTTTTATATATCCCGAATAAAAGGCTTGTTGTGCATCCGCAAACTCTACCCTCCGAGCAGCGCCTTCATAATCACCACGGGGACCAGAGAAGGGGGTACAGATGTCATCCATAGAATCATCGATGAAACCAAAGACGTCCCAGGGTAAGAAGTTGATGCCCGGGACGATGGTCATCGTTCCGTCAATGAGCTCGCGCTGGTGGTCGCGCTGAACATAATCCTCGATGGCCCTATGAAATTTTGGGAAATCTCCCACAAAACGTGTCAGACCCTGATGTCCAATAATGTTCTTGTACCTCTCATCGAGATACTTTAACATCCACGGGTACGCATACGTCCACCGTCCTTTGTCCCCCCCGAAGTAATTGTCGAGTATCTGCACCTGCGTCATCCCCGTCGCTACCTTACAGAGTGTGTAGAGGAAGACCTCTTCTGGGTGGACTCTATAGTTGCAGGGAGTTCCATTCGTGTCGAACCCTGTCGGAATCGCGAGCTTGTCCTGCATCGGCTCGAGCTGGCCCTCGAGATCGAACGCCGCGTACAGACGACGGAGCTGGCTGTGGTTAAAGTGCGTCATTTTTAACGCAGCCATATCGGAAAGGTCGTCAATGCGGAGATTCTTCGCACGGGAGAATTTGAGAGGCGCATTCTCTTCATCCGGAGGAATATCAAACAAAATCCCATCAGCGACTCTCATGGCATGCAAGAGGCCAAGGAAGCCCACAAGGCATGCAGATACCGAGTCGAAGGCCGCATCAAGCACATCAAGGTCAGCGCGCGTGCTCACTACGCCCTCGGCGGCCACAATAAGAGCAAGGAGCTGATTCATCGCCGAGCAGAAGAGCGTCGTCGTGTTCATGAGAACCTGGAGCGTGTACATCAGGCCTGTTTCGCCGGCCCCGAGATGGAGCCAGCGCTCATTTGCAGTGGCCTGACGCTTCGGTTTGCGACGACGTAGGTCGGTCTCCGCGCGGCGCTTAGGGGCGACAGGCATGGTGGCCAATGGGAGGGGAAGACAAGAGCTTACGATGTGTCGATGAGTCGGAGGGAGCGCGGTGGGAGGTGTGGGTTGTGGTTGTAACGTAGTTTTTTGGGGGGCATTTAAACCCACAACTCCCAAAAAAATGCGCACCGCAATTCTCTGTCACAGAGACACGCAAAGTTCCCGCAGGGCAAATCGCCAAGGAGGCAATTTGGGGGGAGTTTAAGCCCACTCTAACAGCTCTCTCTGTTAAGTCCCGACCGCCCTGGAAGTAATAATAGGATATCGTAGTACCTCAGGCCTCGCTCCCCCTCCGGCGCAGCCCACCACCACCACTAAACAAACAATGAAGATCCGCCGCGCCGCCTTCGCCACTTTATTGCCACTCATGACATCATCTTCTCCCTCGCCATGCAGTGGGTTTTCGGCCAGCAATGCAAGTCAGCGGCGGAAAAATGATAAGGACTTCACGGCCAAAATCGTGGAGGACGTGGTAGTCAGAGATGTTTCTGCCAAAGTCCGTGGCAACAAAAAGCCGACTGTAAAACCGCTCAATACGCGGCAGAAGAGCTTCTCCCAACGCGATCCAATCATATCATTAAACATGAACCTTGATTTTCTCGCGAAGAGCGGTCAGAAGGATGCAGCCATAAGATGTGAAGAGATGCTGCTACGTATTGACGCCTTGCACAACGATGGTTACTACGAGAAATCTCCCGATGTTGTAAGCTATAACAGCGTTATTAACGCCTATGCTCACGGAAGATATGCCAGGAGCTCACGAAGTGGGAATGCGAAACGGATAATGAAGCTGATGAAGGAGAGAGGGGTGAAGCCTAATACCATTACTTGGAATACAATCCTCAGGTGTATCTTGAAAGACATCGGGGAGAAGCCATCGAAAGAGAAGGTCGAAGAAGCAGAGTCGATAGTCTCTGACATGGAAGAGGCTGCCATTGCGAATACCATATCGTACAATACTGTAATATCAATCATATCCAAAGGCGGAATGAACGACTCTCCTCAGCGTGCAGAAAGATGGCTCCATCGAATGCTTTCGCTTTACGAAGCCACCCAAAATGATAAAATTCAACCTGACACGTGTTCCTTCAACTCAGTCATTCACGCATATGCCAATTTTGGCAAGGACTCATTGGGGGCACCGGATCGGGCTCGACGAGCGGAAGAGCTTATCAGACAGATGGAACGTTTGCACAAGTCTGGGGGGAGCGACAATGTCAAGCCCGATGTCGTATCGTATAGTGCAGTCGTAAATGCCTATTCAAGGGCAGCATCCCAGGACAAATCATGTGCGGCAAGAGCGATGGAAATTCTGCAGTGGATGGAAGAGTTGCGCGAAGGGGGCGATAAAGATGTGAAGCCAAATCTGAGAACGTACACAGCAGTCATTAACGCATTTGCGCGAATAGAAGCACCAGAAATTGCAGATGATCTCCTTTCTAAGATGAAGAAGAGTCATGAAGCGGGCGATAGCTCTTTGAAGCCAGATACTGTCTGTTACTCGTCAGTTCTAGATGCGTATGCAAAAAAGGGAGGAGAGGAATGTGCCTTCCGCGCCGAGGAATTGCTGCACGAAATGATAGATCTGTACAACAAAGGAGATAATGACGTAAAGCCAAACACCCAAACGTACAGGTCGGTGATAACTGCGTTGGGGAGGAGCAGACAAGCTAGAGCGGCGGAGAAGGCAGAACAAATATTGGAAGAAATGGAATACATCAGCTCTCAAGGTGCCAAGGACCTAGCGCCCAATACCATCGTTTACAATGCAGTTATTGATGCCTATGCCAGGAGCAAATGTGTGAGCAAAGCTCACAGAGCTGAACTTCTATTGGAGAGGATGCTAGAGGAGACACAGAGAGGAAATTTGTCAGTAAGACCAGACACTATCACATTCAATTCGGTTATTAACGCTGCTGCTAAATCAACATTCGGTGATGCCATCGTGCGGAAGGAGGCCTTTTTGATTGGGCTAAATGCATTTCGCCATGTTCACAAATTAGACTATTGCAGGCCGAGTAGTATTACCTACGTTTCATACCTCAACCTGCTTGAAAATTTAGTGGAGAGTGGTGACGACCGTGACAGTATGGCGGAAAGGGTGTATGGGCTTAGCCACTCGCGTGGACTCTCAAGTGAAGCGGTGAAAGCTCAGCTGCGTAAAACATGCACACCTCTGATTGCGCAACGTATATTATCGTCTTGTGACGATTGCACCAAAATAAAAAGTTGAAGAAGCTCAACTAGCAGTTTGACATTCAATCTGTCTCACGTCCGATCCTACCTGACTCTCCAAAATAATTAGCTTTCTCTTGCACTCTCATGCTCACAAATATCTTTTTCCGCAAACAGTAACTTAGCTGTTCGCAATAGTTCCATATCGAACGGAACAACTATGGCAAAGTGGTGCGCCTTGCTTTCAATTGCACTTGGCCATTCCGAAGTTATCGCGATATCGTCCTCAAGGATGACGATGCCGCTCCTCAACGTTTTGGTTCGTACCTGTCTCCCGTCACTGCCACCGCCATTAGTCATCGACTGAATAAACATGACAGCCTTGACTACTTCATTTTTGGTATGACAAGTCAACCCTATCCCTCCTCGACCAGAGCTCCTAGCAGCACTTGAGGAAATCAGCTCCAACAATGGCAATGCCATACGTAAACGCTCCTCCTCTTCGATTTTCTTCCAGCCATCCGTGTCTACTACAATCCACTGTCCATTAAAGGCTACTTCCATGGCTGGCAGAGGATCTGGCAACAGGGGCATGGATGATGATGCTCGCAAGGATAGAAGTCGTCCAATGCACACCGACTTCGTCGAGGACATCATAGATGGATTCGGTTGCTGAAAAATAAATGGCATATCCTCGTCATCCGCCCCTTCTGCGACAAGCAAGACGTCAATATTTTGATTCATTTCATCCTCACTAATCTGGAAGGGAGAGACAAAGGATGTTCCCGTGGAGGATACGAGACACTTGACGAACGGAGCATTAATTCGCTCAGCGCAATAATCGTTGCCCCGGTGCTCTTCCAAATCCCACAATTCCAAAGCAGTTTTAGGCGTCAGCGACGTGCAACGAAGATCCAACCAAAGTTCTAGCCCTTTATTTCCCCCATGATCATGTTCTTGCGATACACTATTTCGTTCCCGCACACTAATGTCACAAAGTTTCCGTCCTGCACTGCTGCCGGTAGTGGAATGCATGCCCATCGAGAACGGTCGCGGACTTGATATGTATGTAAAATGAGTGGGAATTCGATGGTGGGAGAACCCAGAAATCTTGACGAATCTTATCAAAAGCAGGTCGCATATTGTCATTAATCGATGACGTACTATCCGCGTGAATGCCATAGTTTGATTTGTATCTAAGTTGTCGATTGAAAGTTTTCAGCGGCCAGCTGCGCGGCGTCACTGCCGGAAGAGCTTGGTGTTGTTGTTGGGGTGTGTTGGTTTTGTTGGAGTGCTGGGGGTGGCGGCGCAGACTCTCAACCTACTTAATTATGATGTACTTAGATACGATACTCTATCGTACCTCGATAATATGTGATCCTACACAAACACTGTGTAGAAAGTCACATAAAAATAAGTAAAAGAGTTATTACGGGGTAATTAAGGCATGAGTCCACAGAGATGTCATCCCCTTTCCAGCCCCACTCCATACACCATATAATCTATCGTTTAGGGATTCAATATCTCCATCCATATTGCAATTTGAATCATATGGTACTAATCGTGTTATTGTGACAAATTCAGTTGTAGGCTGTGGTGGCGTCTTGCTAAGGTCTAAGTCTGATTAGTTTCCTTAGTAATAATATGTTTCCAATCCCTCTTTCTATTCTGTACTAACATGCTCCGAAAAATAGCACATCCCATTGTGAGCCGTCTCACTGGTGTATTTTTATGACTCAGGAGTAACTGTTTTATTTAATAAACCTTACATTTGAAAGCTTCAGACCCATGATATTAGACCAGAGCTACCCAGTTCTCTCTTAAGTTTTCACATGAACCGACATACCAGGAACACCACGATGTCGTAGCACTAATTCCAAACAATATTTGAAACGCATTCTCATTCACTCTCCATACAAACACTTACTCTAAGTAGTTGTCTGGTGGCAGAAAACATTACGGAACATAACAAAGAATTTTGTGATGGGCTAATCCCTAGACAGCGGCTGCACAAGACAATTTTAGCGTTGAAACCTCCCAAAGAGAGAGATCCAGTGCGCACAAACTGGCTAGGACTGTAAAAACATAGAACAAAAAGCCCGTTAGTGGTATGGAATATATTTTATTGAACACAATCACAAAAACACAAGATGAACTCTTACCCCATATTCAAAACTTAAATCTTGGTACATGTACCGAGGCTTTTAAAGACAGCTGTGTCAACGTCGCTGACCGTACAGCACACATTCTTGCCTTTGTCACATTCATAGGGCACACTGAATTCAGAATCTAATTCACTGCACGCTTCCTCAGGACTTGAGTCTTCAAACTTAGATTTCCAGGCGCATGTAATGGTGCTGGCAGCGGTCTCAGACTCAGGTTCGAGCAAAAACTCGGGTTGGGGATCAGACTCGGGTTCAGTCTCAGACTCGGGTTCGGGCTCAGACTCGGGTTTGGTCTCAGACTTGGTTTTGGTCTCAGACTTGTCCTTCTTTTCCTGAGACTTGTCCTTTTTTTCCTTGATTGGCTGGAGCTCGCCGCTCACTTCAGGAGCGAACACACCAGGCGTGGGCGTCGACGTGGGCGTAGCTTCAGGCTTGGTTGTAGTCTGAATAAATTCAGGCATTGACATAGACATGTCTCCGACGACGTCGTCCTACGCAGAAAGAAGAAAAAGAATGGTCAGTGGTCGACAGTTGCTGGTTAAGAACCAGTAATAAGTTAGTAATCCTCTTACTGCTGTGCTGCCAACTATTTGGCATGTACCAAATGTCTTGAAAATAGGCATCTCAATACTGCTGACCGTGCAGCAAACTTTCGTGTACTGGCCATTACATGTGTAGGGTACGGTGTGCTCATTATTTAGTTTCTTGCACGCCTTCTTGTGATTCGCGGCGTCCTCGAAATTCTCATCCCAGACGCATTTGATGGCGTCCGTAGTCTCGGTGCGACGATTGCTTAAGCTGGTTCGAAGGTTACGCGCCCGAGATTCCATAGAGTCTAAATTTTGCATGGACATCTCTGCTTCAAAAATAGGCGCAGACATGGACATTTCTTGAAGGTTACGCGCCCGAGATTCCATAGAGTCTACATTTGGCATGGACATCTCTGCTTCGAAAATAGGCGCAGACATGGACATTTCTTCAACAACGCGCCGACTTAGATATTTGGTTCGAAGGTTATGCGCCCTCGTTTTCAACATTAATTCGGCGGAGTCCGCAGAATTGGTTGCGATTGCCACAATGGCTACAATGGCTGATAACACGCGCATGATTACGTTGCTTTGAATATGATGCAAAGTGAAGTGAAGCGGTTCTCTCTTTGTGGGGGAAGAGGAGGTGGTGAATGAGGAGAGAGAGCGGCCGGCGGCGGCAAGTTGCATTGCCTATGCCGGAATCGCCGAGGCAACGGTATCTAAGCATTTACGTCTGCTATGTAGGAATAGATATTACTAGGCACAGTTTCTGCGAAATTATTCGCACGAAAGGGTTTTTGGCGATTTCCAAGTGCACATTTTTGCTCACGTCCTACTTGCGCACTTCGCAGTTTTTGCAACTTGTGCCCTTCCCAAGGTCGCAAGTAGGATGCAAAACAGGTGATTTGCGCCTACTTGCGACCTTGGGCCACCTTGGGTTTCTGCGTTGGAGTCATCTTCCTTTGTTCTGTAACAGTCTGTAGAACATTTTTATGGCACGAAATAGGTTGCCTTCAAGTTCGAGGCACGACAACAGGCAGGGTGCAAACACCGTTGGTCCCGAGGATGGGCAGCAGATCACGTAGTCACCTCCCCTGACGAGGCACACGATAGACTTTGCCAGGAGCCAACATCCGTTGATGACGACAATGTTTGTTGCGGGGGTCGCGGCGGCAGCGGAGGAGATGACGAAGGAGTAGGCGGGAACCACACACATAGCAAGGACAAGGATGGCAAGGGCAAGGTTCATTGTAAGGTATCTATCTATTACTCTAGTACACTTTAATAAAATAAAGTCTGTTGCATGTATTTATTTGATTTGATTGCATACATTTAATTAACTAGTCAGCACGCTGCGACAGTAGGCACGGCGTGTCATGATCTATGATCTGGAGAATCGTTGGTGGGGAGCAACGTCGCGGACAACAGCGGCGTCAGCAGGGAGGGGCGTCGGTGGTTGACAGAGGTGGTCGATGGAGGCAATCTTTGGCAGGGAGCAACGTTGCGGTCAGCAGCAGTGTCGGTGGTCAACGGAGGCATTCGATGGAGGTAATCAACGGAGGCAACCATTGGCGGGGAGCGATGCAGCAGTGGTCAACAGCAGCGTCAGCAGGGAGGGGCGTTGGTGGCTGACGGAGACAATCCACAGATGCAGTGTCAAGGGAATCAAAAAAGCGGCTCTGCTTCCTTCTTTTTTGGCCCCATAAGACGAACGATTTTTAGGATACATTTGTTGGGCAGAATGAGAAGCGTCAAGGTGAACCGGGGATAGGTGGATATACGCGAAATACCCACCACACACGTGGAAGTGCTAGCGGGACACTAGGAACTGCTAGACTTGTTAGGCCGACGCGAGGGGTCGGAGTATCACGAGGAACGAGGGAAGCAAGACAGTAGTAGCGTGAGCATCGAGCTCACTTTTAATTGATTATTTAGCAATCCAACGTCATGTGCTTAGCGTCCGCGGGACGTCTTCTCAACAACATTATTTGGGTATTTGGATATTCACAAATCTCTACTCTAATCTAGACTTTTAGTGTGCCCGATCTATGCTTGCATCCGTGGCAGTACTAGATACATTAATCTTTTTTCTTCAGATGCTTTGCCGGGAGGGAGGAGGGCCAGACCCCGCCCTCAAAGGACGGGCACACGCTGCACCCGTCCTTGCTAAAAACACTCTAATAACTCCTTTCTTATCCCCTCGTCGGACTATTTTTCACGAAAGATTTTTTTTGTTGGGCCCGGGAAACTGGAGTTGAGGGAACCTGTAACTTCTGATACACGAACTAAAGTTACAGGTGGTAGATTGTAGAGTTACAGCTAGCTATGTATTCTGTATTCTCTCTAGAGATGATATTATATTGAATCTACTATGGTGATGCTTGTAAAGTAAGACATGTTACTATGGAGTTACTACACAATCATGCTGCAGCTAATAAAGACACACCCACCCCCCTGCCTCATCCAGTTTTAATGGAGGCAGAGGAGGTGCCCCCCCCCACTACTATTGTTGTCGTTGTCCCCCGTCCCTCCTGCCTCCTGCTTGGTCGTTTTGTCCTTGTTGTTGAGCAAAGATGGCCCTCTGCCCTTGCCGCTGTCGCCTTCGCCGGGTCACGTCGTCTTCCTCGATCCCCCCCCCCCTCTCCCTCCAAGACGGCGCTGCTCAGTTTCAATCGGCCACCATGCCAGCATCTTTGCTGTTCTCTCCACGACCTCTGACGCCCGCTTTTGTCACCAATCTTGAATTGATATCCCGAGGCGCTCTCTTTGCTAGTTGCTGCCCACCGCCACTGCTCCCATGTAGTAGGTAAATGGCTGGCTGTTGTTTTCCGTGCAGGCTGTTGTTGATGTCTGTTCCCCCCCACGCGCCTCCACGGTCTGCCATTGTGCGACCGTTGCCGCTCTCGTTGCTGCCCACCACCTGCTTCCGCCGCCAATCAATGACTGCTGCCATCAGACCCTCTCGTTGTTGGCCACCAGCCGCCTCTGCCATCACTCCCGTCGATGGTATAGGTTGGCTCCCTTGGCTCGGCTTTGCGTTGTCGTCACCACCTCTGTGATGGTTGTGGTTGTTGTGATGTGCGTTGTGGTTTTTTTTGTGGTGGTTTGCTTGCCGGCGGAGTTCATCGAAAAAATGACAATTTACCAGTCATGGAACTTTTGTTACTCCCATTCAATCAAATTTTGATCCTGCGCAAGAAAAGCTTGCAAATCTTTTGTTACAGTATATTTTTTACAAATTCCTACGTAGGCACCTTGCAAATCATTTGTAAGCAAGAAAAGCTTACAAATCATTTGTAAGCAAGAAAAGCTTACAAATCATTTGTAAGCAAGGTTTTTTGCTTACAAATGATTTGCAAATGCAACGAGATTTGTAAGGGTTAATTGTTTCATAAAAAAGGAGTCTGTCATCGGCGAGCCGCCGCGACCACCACATCCACCGCTCCACGCGTACTACCGCAACTCGTCTGGCAGGGCGAGGGCAAAAATGCGCGTGCGACTGAGCGTCGCTGAGAAGGGTGGGGGGGATGACATCGTCATAGGAGAAAACGACGGCAATGGCGATGGCGACGACGAGGAGGAGGCCAGGGGGGACTGGATACCCTGCTCAGATTCGGATGTATCCATCCAGCTCCTGAGGGGATGGGGAGGGGCCGGGTAGTTGTGACGACGATGACGACGGCGGAGACAAGGACAACGAGGAGGTAGACGACGACAATGAGGAAGAGGACGAATTTTTGCCGAGGATTGCCGACGCGACGCTCGTGTTCCAGTGCACCGCCAACGACGGGGATAAGGGGTTGTCGTCATACTCCTCCTCCTCGGGGTGGACGCTCGAGGGGGTGAGCGTCCTTCGTTCCGTCGTCGAACATCGGATTGACGACGACGACGACGCCGCAACAGCGGGGACTGTATCGGGGATAATCTTTGACGTTGAGGTGGTGGTCCGCGGGAATGGCCTGGCAAATATGACGATTGGCGGGGGGGAAGGCTGGAGGAGGGGGAACTCTTCCTGCATGCCGTGCTGCTCAGATGGATGGACGATCAACGTCGAGGAGGAGCAGGCGGGAGGGAGACGAGATGACCGAGCGGGAGGGGGAACGGGGGACAACGACGACAGTAGTAGTGGGGGGAGGCATCACTCGCCACTGTCTCCGCCTCCATCGCGACTGGACGGGGTGTGCCTATTTTTATTAGTTGCAGCATGATTGTGTAGTAACTGATAGTAACAGTCTTACCATTCAATCAGCTGTAACCTGTAACTTTATCTAGTTCGTGTATCAGAAGTTACAGTTCCCTCAACCTC
>JALLAZ010000761.1:0-12223 GCA_036939755.1 Stephanodiscus triporus | reverse complement strand
ATACATTCATACCTTGGGTTACTGGATTCCCTCCTGAGGGATGGCCTTCTTGGGCAGCAACTTCAACGTTCGGTTAGATTCTAATTGGGGCATACCGTCATATTTTCTTCTCTGGGATGTCCTTCTTGGGCAGCAAATTCAACGTTATGTCAGTGAACATTAACCTTAAATATTCTATGTTATTTCATCAACTTCAAATCATACACAAGCCTCACATGATGCAAATGGTCCTATTTCCAACAAAGCCATAGCTTGATCTTTCTGATGTCTAACTTAAGCTCGTGAGTCTCTTGGTAGGTGGTGGCGCTGCAAATCGACCGTGGCGTTATCATCGCTGACGCGACCTCAACAAACTATGTGACTTGAACTGTGACGGAGTTTTGATCGAGCTACCTCGTTCTGTTCGCCTTCTGCATTTTCAACTAGATCGACGTTGTTTTGATGACGTTTATTTTTCGCCTAGAACTACTCTGGATTAATTTCCATCGCTTCCCTTTGCCTCCCCGATATACCACTCGCCATTAGTTGAAACCTCTACATCTACATCTAAAGATCCATCGTCCTTATTCCATTAGTCCAACAAGGGGAATGAAGAATGTGCCATCCACTGCTCCGACTGAAGCTTATCAGAGTTCTCAACGGACTTGTAATATCACCAGATTCCGTGCAGTGCAACTGTCATGCAGTTCATAATCATCCTCTTTGGAAGTCAAGCTGCAGCAGCTTGTCGCGACACTTTTCCGCGCGTGCGTGGCAAAATTGATTTTGCCGTACCACCGTTGTAAACCACATCTTTGTCGCCAGCTTGCTGCTGATGTCAAGCATTCCAACAAAGTGGCCTTTGCGATGGATTTCTTTTGTCGGGAGGCAAAGTTCCCTCTTCTACTTATTGAATTTCCTTGCACTTTGCAAACTTATCCTTGAATTCATCACCCTTCTCCAAACTAATCTTCAGTACAACGTCTGGTGAGAGTTGTTTTTCATTCTTCTTATTTTCACACCTCTTCAACGGTATCTATCTTACTCATAATGTTTGTTGCCGACGCATACACAAGTCTCAATAGCGATGGAGAAGAAAGTCGTACGCAATATAACCTTCGCCTGTGCCTAATCCATAATTAAGGGTTGCACAAGTCGAGGCCAACAACTTTCATACCATTTGTTGAGACAAGGTCTCCCTGTACTACCGTCCCGTCTAGTAGCAGTACGTACAAGTACGCACACAGGAATGTGACGTGGAAAACCACGTCGCCGGCCGAATTCGGCCCCTCCCATCGCATGACAAAGTAGAGAGCTTCGGCTCATAAATTAATCAATATCTCGATTTCCAATGTTAAATCGGCTACGTGATTAATTCATCTCGCTATCGCCTCAACATATTGATTAATTTACTAGCCGGGGGCACAACGCCCTCCACCGAATGAAATTCGAAATAAAAACCGAGCCTGTCTGTGCAGTGCTCGTCACCGTCGCCTCTTATATTGCAATTGTAGTGATTACACTAGGCACGGGGGGGCGCCCAAAGGAATCTTTCTTCCCTATCACTGTCATCTTGACGATCCTCGCCATCGCAATCTCCTACATATATTCCAAGAAATAAGTCAACAATGAAAGCCGTCGTCAAAGAGGAGCGCAATGCCCCAAAGGTAGCCGACGAAGGGGAAGGAGGCGGACACGGCACTCGTCGTGGTCACCGTCGTGGGGCTCGTCGTTTCAACAACGCGGCCGGGGGCGCGTCATCAGGACACACTCCCAACAACAAATACCCCACTCGTAACAAGGATCTCCCTGACAACCTCGTGTTCGACAACACGGGCCATAACGACGCGGCTAATTTTCAACGTACGCTCAAGGGATTAGCAAATTTTTTGCACACCACGTACAGCGCAGAGGTTGCGACGGCGATCCTCAAGATGCAAGCAGTGCACATTGCCCTTGACGACGAACCGACCCCCAGGACCGATGCCGCGGGCAATGAGATTGCCCTCACATCGTGGGATATCCACAAATGGAAGGAGGAATACAACGCGCAACTCAAGACCCTCAAGGTGTACAACGACAGCATGCCCAAGGCATATATCCACCTTTACAATCAATGCTCGACGAATCTTAAAAATGATCTCGAGGCTGCCCCTGCTTTCGCACAGGTTGAATCCAACAAAGATCCCATTGGCCTCCTGAAATTGATCCAAGGATTGTGCTGCTCCTACGACTCCAAAACTCAGAGCGTTATGGCGACGGTAGCGTCCCACAAGAAATTATTCACGTTCTTTCAGCGTGATGGTATGGACAATAGCTCTTACCACCGTTTCCATTCGCCCGTTGGTAAGAAAATGCATTGATTTGTCGGAAATGGTTATTCGACTGCATCTTCCCTCAATTTTGCATTTTATAAACTTATGTTTGAGCAGAGTCCAACTCCGGCTCCAGCGACGTCCAATCCGACGACAGCAACTCCAACGACGTCCAATCCGACGACAGCGACTCCAACGACGTCTAATCCGACGACAGCGATTCCAACGACATCCAATTCAACGACGTCCAATCCGACAAAAAAAATGGCTGTTATTAATCCGCCCGACTGCACAAATGCTTATCCGTCGAAGGCGCTCCTCTGGCCCCCCGACCACAAGTTCCATGCCATCACGATTCGGGGTGTGACTGACGCCGATGGAGACAGCATCACCATCGTAGTAGACTCAATGATGTCAGATGAAGAACCTGCCACAGCAAAGGGGGCAGGTGGTGTCTCCAAGGTGCCTGATGCAACTGGCGTTGGCACCAGTATTGCCAATATTCGAGCCGAGCGCTCGGGTGTGGGGAATGGTCGAGTTTATCATATCCGTTTCACAGCTTCGGACGGACATGGGGGCACATGCCAAGGAACAGTAAAGGTTGCCATGCCTCACAACGAGAAGAAAAAACCGATTGACGATGGCCCAAAATATGACGCAACTGTGTCAATGTCAGGTTACTATCGGGTCCGTGAAAATCACAAATTTCGTAGAGCTCCAAATTAGAATATTGCGATGAAGTTATTGAATAGTGGGGTATCGTACATCAAACTCCAAAGATTTGTGCTCGATGATTAGTGGTATGTCAAGCTACCAATACTGTGAGAAAAGTGATTTGACTTTAGTGGTACATCATAGTCTTAAAGCATTAGCATCTGTTGAAATCGCTCCAAATATCTTTGTATTTGGATAATTATCCAGAGGCCGCATATGAACCCCAGCCTCTGCTGTCCCCACCAGCCTCTGCCTGTCTGCATCTGCCTGTCTGCATCTGCCTGTCTGCATCTGCCTGTCTGCTTCTGCCTGTCTATTTCTGGCTGTGAGCTATTTTCATTCCAATTTAGGACTATGATGGCGAGACCATAAACACTAAGATACATCACAGCAAGGATGGATAATTTTCCCGGGAGTGTAGAGGAGTGGTCGTTTTAAGGGTTGCGTACGCTCGTTCGCTTGGATGTGCAATGGTGAGCCGAATGTACCTACCCATCCCAATTTCATCCTCCCCCTAGTCTTCGGTTTCGGCGCGTGCAAACGCCATAGGCTTATGCTGTCGAATGAAAAATTCAGCGCAGGAAAGAGCTCTTCGCTGCTATCGAGAACAGCATCTAATCCCACACGAGGATATAGTAATGACAGTTAGTATTGCTTCCATTTTGGACAAGACCGGGATAAGTGCATCAATGAAGAATAAGAATACGCCATTTACTTTATATTTTTCGTTCACTCCAACAATGTCAGGGCCAACTGTCCCCTCCTCTCGTCGATACCCTCCAATCTAACGCGTACGTGATCCCCAACGGAGTACGAAACATGATGGATCTCGCCCCCTTCTTCTTGCGTGGAAAAGTTGGCAATACCTACGGGCAAGGATGCCGCCCTCTCTACGCCCTCTCCTCCTACCCCGCACACAAACGTGGGTCGGACGTAGTACCAATTCCCAGTCTTGGACTTGGCCTTAACCACGCCGTCGTACACATTCCCGACCAACGATCGTACGTCGTCACGATCGTCCCCGTCGTCATCCCGGTCGTCCCGACCGACCACCCGTTTCGACAATAGCCGCCCCTTCCGTTTCTGGGCCCGCCTCTCGCGCTTGCGGTCCCTCGCCTTCCCGTCCCCGACGGACCGGTCGAGGGTCACCATGAACCGTCCCGACTGCTTGGATACCGCCTTGATGTAAACTTGAATTTCGTCCCCCGCCTCGATGACGTCGAAGGAATCGTCATTCTCGAAATCGTCGTCGGTGGATACGGCGTCATCCTCCATATCATCGTCGTCGTCTTCGTCGACATCATCACCGCCGCCAGCTGCGACTGCGATATCCTCGAATCTCAACATTCCCAAAACTCTCACCATGCCGCCGCCTCCCACGCCTCCGTACTTCTTGCCGCGCCTCCTCCCCACGCCGACGTCGACGAACGCCGCGCCTGAGCGCGCCGACATCGCCACGACGGTCGCATCGTACGGACCGTCGCCGACCCTCAATTCGCTCAATTCGCGCAGCGGTTGTCCGACGCCGGATCGTCCTTCCCCCTCTCCGGCGTCGTCCCGATCCCTGCCGAACGTCCCGTCATGGGCGGCCGCCGCCGCCGCCGCCGCCCCGACGCCCCGGCCGCCGCGAAAGACCTTGCGCGATTCGTCCTCGGGGGTAAGTACCAACAGAGGACATCCGTGGTCGCCGCCGGCGTCGTACCCGTACACGTACGCGTCGAACTCGTCCCCCGTCTTGTATCGCATTTGGGCCGAAGCCTCGACGCGCAGCGCAGCGCCCAGCGGCACGTCGGCGAATCGCGGCATCTTACCAGGACCGACGCTCGACGGGACGCGAACTGACGCATCGCCGGTGTGCGTCATCACGTCGTTCCTCCTCCCACCGTCGTCGTCTTCGTCACCGCCGCCGCTTCCCGGACGTCTGAATCGTACCATCCCCGCCGAGGACGAAAGGGCACGAGCACGTCGCCTCGCGCCCGGATACGACGACGACGACGACGACGAGCGCAGGACGAGGTTGCCGTGCCTCGGCTCGACGAACGTGATCACGCCGTCGTCCCCGTCCCCGAAGAGGTGCAGTAGCAGCGACTCCGTCGAGTCGTGACCCATGTCCGCGGCGTGACGACGGAGGTCTCCCTGGAGCCGACGTCGGTACGCCCTCCCGATCTTTCCCGCCGTGGCGCCCAGGAAGGACGTCGTCGTCGTCGTCTCGTCGATCATCTCCTCGCCGACCGCGTGGAGGAGCGCGACGACGTTCCTCCGGACCATGCGCTCCCTATCGATCCCGAGGACGCTGCACGGCACCAGTATCGGACTCGCGTTTCGCCGGCGCTTCTTCCATGCCTTGCGGGAGTTGGACACGTCGCCCACGCGCACGCGCAGGCGCTGGCCGGGCAGGAGGAGGGCCAGCTCCGGCGAGTCGTCGTCGTCGTCGTCGTCGTCGACGTTGGCGGCGTCGATCATTTCGTCGTCTCCATCCTCGTCGTCGTCGTTGTAGTCGCCGTTCTTCGCGAAGAGTCTCCCCGACGATGACGACGACGACGACGACGACGACGACGACGCGATGCAGCGACGATGTCGACCGCGACATCGCGGTGATGGGGCGCTAAATGCCATCGCGGCATCGGGGTTGCCGACTCCCAAGAGGAAGGCCGCTGCGATGAGATGGCGCCTCATTGTTATGATATGAATCTAGGTCGGGCGAGCGAGGGAACTTCTTCTTCTGGATGGAGTCGAATTATTGTTCTGTGGTGAGAGCACGTGCAGATGGGGTGATGGATTGTGTGTGCGATGGGTGTGTTGCTAGCTGGGTGGCTCTGTGTTCTAGAAATGGCGGGGGCCAGCCGGCCAGACGGAGAGGAGCAGTGTGGGTTTTCCAGAATGATCTCATCCTCACTGGAGGAAGAGAACTTTTTTCTATTCGCCTATGGTATTTAATCTCAGAGCCTCTTCGATAACACACATCAAATGATTCCTGCAAACTGACAAAATATGGAATCAGAGTTTCTATGATACACAATTCAAGCAGTGCTACAGGTGACAGGAACAAGGGTCCAGCAAGTGTGATTAAACCATTAGGTATTGTTAGTATGGAGGGATGAAGCCATGAAGTTGCAAGCGTTGGATTACTGGAAATGGACTAGAGACTGCCTTTGTCATTAGGACAGTGAGGTTGATGATCATATTCATTATTCTTTTTGCCAAAAGACATCTTAGATACTCAAAATCCTTTCGAAATATGTTACGTGTAACCGCCATCACAACTAGTCATTTCTTGAACTTCAAAACTCCTCAGGAGTAGCCACATCCACATCCATAGAGGTCATAGATAGGAGTGTCGGCTCAAAGTCTACCATATAGAGTTCCAAGTGTGGTAGGAGCTTCGGTCATGGATTGATCTTCAGCAAGACACTTGAAATGAACAACACAAACATAATTTTGAGACAGTCAAGATTGCTAGTGATGGGTCGAGGATGTACAAGGACAAGGAGGGTTGGTATCCTGGTGGTGGGCTTTCTATATTGGAACAAAACTTTGGGTCTAGAAGAAACCAGAAGGGAACAGGGAAGAACTGGACGGGATATTTCTGGGCCAAGTAGAGCAGGGTGAGTAAAATAATTGCATGGTCAAGTGTTGTGTGTATGCATCATCTACCTCACACATTACTTATTGTTCATACTCATACAATAAAGAAACATTCAACATACTTGAACCTTACTCAGCCCTCAACCTGTCTTGGAAATTTGACGTATTATTTATTCGCTCGAGTGCGATCTGATATGTTTAATGCATCTGAAAGTGGGACGTGGAAATGCCCAGAAGATACCTGTTATCTTCTCAAAATTGTACTAGGTACATAGGGATTTATGCGTGTATTAGACAATAATGCCTAATCTTTGGCTTGTCTGTACAGAGGTAGCGTTACAACACACGTTTGCCCCTTTCATCAGATTATGCTCTATCTACCGCCATACCGTCTTTGGCTCCATTATCACCTATCCCCGCTTGACCGCCTCCGTGCTGAAAAGACGATGCCCCATTATCGTGACCCAACATGCGAAATAATGACCCCTGGATTTCCCTCTGTCTCTCAGTCGTCATTCCCAACTTTTCCGTGTCGATGTCCGCCCGATCTTCGTCACCATCATCATAATCATCATCTGCAAAGTCCAGCCCCGCCGCCAATTCGGCACCTTTCTGATCTTCCTGATCGGAATCGCTGTCATCCTCTACAGTTGCCTGCCTTGTTGGCGATGTCACCGTATGCATTTGCTGCTGCTGCTGCTGCCGCCTCGACTCCATCCCCGGCGGAGACGTCGCATTGAGTTTTTGCATTCGACTTTGCTGCTGCTGTTGCTGTGACATCGCCGACAGCAATATGCTGCCCGAGGGATCGCTGCTCTGCACGCCGGGATATCGCCAAGGAGCAATCATGATGTTCATCGAGGGATGTAGTTGGAATTGCCACTCGGGCGGTATCTGCAGGCACGCCTGCAGGAATATCGACACCGAATCGAACATGAACCTCGGCCTGCTGGAGTTGTGATCCCCGTCGACCACTATCATGTTGGCGTCCCCCGCGTATGCGTCGTACAATGACTGCGAATGCGCTTTGGTTATGAAGTCGTCATTCTCGGCGGCGACGAACAGAGCCGGGATGAAGCAGTGGGGAACGTGTGCGATGGGACTCACGTCCCTGATGTCGAAGTCGGCCTGACGTCGGACGCTTCCTCGGAGGGCCCGTATCGCCACGGAAGAGACGAAGCCGGGGACGTTGATGCCCTGGTCCCGGGCCTTGTCCACCATTTCCTCGCAGAGACGGGTCAGGTCTGAGAAAGGGGAGTCAAGGACCATGCCGGCTATGCTGGGATCGCGATCCCCGTGCATTAAGGCGGTGACTTTAGAGAGAAGAGAACGACACACGCGAAAAGATGCCGTCCAAAAATCAGTTTAATGACAATGCTTATGTCGACGGACCCCCCCAAAAAAACAAGCAATAAACACGAAAAACAATTATACGATCGCAACATAGAACCCACCTGCGCCCATAGATCGTCCCCATAAAGCAATTGTCGACACCACGTCCGTCGCCCTCAGGTGCGCCACGACGCAGAGCAGGTCCTCCCTCTCGAAGTACCCCAGCGTGACGTGCTCCCCGTCGCTCTTGCCGCTGCCCGCGAAGTCGAACGCGAAGACCGCCACGCCCAGGGAAAGCAGCACTGTGAGCTGCGGCAGCACCTCGACGCGCGCGGAGGCGTTGCCGTGCATGTATATCACCACGGGGATGCGTTCGACGGTGCGTTCGACCGGTTCCCAGTGAGAGCACTGGAGGTTCAATCCCCGCTTTGTCTGTAGGGTGAAGTCGGTGCGGGTGAATCGCTTCCCGAGGAAGGAGAAAGCGGGAGGGCCGAGGTGTTCCTCGCTGTATTTGGCGCGCGGCGGGCTGGGGGCGTTCGTGTTTCGCCCGAATAATGACGCGATGACGTGATAAAAAATGAGGAGGGACCAGTGTCAGGGAGGGGGGGGGGGGGGGGGGGGGGGGGGGGGGTGCATAGCGAAAATCGCATTCGACCAACTATGGCAATGTGCCTAAGGTATGTCCTCACCGAATGATTGCATTGACCAGCTCCTGATACCCCGTCTTGGCCATCTGCACGAACGACCCGATGGACCCCTTCTCCGGCTGGGAAGACTGCGACCTCGTCGATCCAGTCGAGGCAAGCGAGTCATTCCTCTCGATCCTGGCACTGCCGCCGCCCCCCTGCCTCGACAGCGACTGCTCGCGCTCGCGCAGCTGCGACGCGACCCACTCCCTGTGCCGCGAGTCGTCGATGTCCAGCAGTCCCGCGAGTCGCTCCCCCTCGACGACCTCGTCCTGCGCCCTCCTCACCGCCTCCTCCTCCCGCTCGAGGCGCATGCGCTCCTCCTCGATCTCGCGCAGGGTGTGCGACGGCTGGCAGTTGGGCGCCGAAGTGCCGGAGTTTACCTTCGAGTTGACGTGCTCCCGATCGGGCGTGTCGAGTCGTCCCTCGGAGATCTCGTAGAGCGACTCGAGCATCCTGCGCTCCTCCTCGATGACGGTCGATTGGTCGTTGCCCATGATGGATTCGATGTCGGATTCGATTCAGCACCCTTCTGCCATGAACCGCGTCGTCGGTCGGGGTTGCGGGGTTGTTTGATGTTTTGGATAAGATTAAGGTACGAATGGTATCTTCGCGGTTGGGGAGAAAGTCATTTTGGACTCTGGGGAGTCCGCGGGGGAGAGGTCTCAACGGAATTCTCGACATCCGTGACTTCTAGAGGTATTTCACGTGAGATGAACATGGATCTCATGGTCACGTGAACATGTTTTGAGTTTTCACTCTCGACCGCCAGACGCCTAACCCTGCTGCCAGCCAACTGTATCGTACTATGGTACTACTCTCTACATTTTATTTCACTGCGTTCCACCATACCAGTAGAGAAACGCCAACAAACGAAGAAAGAATCAACCATGCCGCAGCACGAGCACATGGAGCGCCACCGCAAGCTCCACGGCCGTCGATTCGATGCCGAGGAACGCGAGCGCAAACGCGAGGCCCGTCTCTCGCACAAACGGTCTGAATTTGCCCAGAAGGTGCACGGACTCCGGGCCAAGCTTTACAACCAGAAGCGGTTCAAGGAGAAGGCCACCATGCGTAAGACAATTGCCATGCACAACGAGCGCAGCAACAAGCACGCGAACGACGAGGCCGTGGCGGACGGGGCCGTGCCGGCGTACCTGCTCGATCGTGAGGGGGTCAGCCGCGCCAAGGTATTGAGCAACACCGTCAAGCAGAAGAGGAAGGAGAAGGCGGGGAAGTGGGAGGTGCCGATACCCAAGGTCAAGCCGGTGGCGGACGACGAAATGTTCAAGGTCATGAGGACCGGCTCGAAGAAGAACAAGGCGTGGAAGCGCGTCGTTACCAAGTGCACCTTCGTGGGGGACAACTTCACGAGGAAGGCGCCCAAGTACGAGCGATTCATACGGCCCACGGGGCTGCGGATGAAGCGCGCAAACGTCACGCATCCGGAATTGAAAACGTCGTTCCAATTGGACATACTCGGCGTGAAGAAGAATCCCAGCAGCACGCTGTACACGAATTTGGGTGTGTTGACGAAGGGCACCATAATCGAGGTGAACGTTAGCGACCTGGGACTGGTGACGACGAGCGGGAAGGTGGCGTGGGGGAAGATGGCGCAGGTCACAAACAATCCGGAGTTGGATGGCTGTGTGAATGCGGTGCTGTTGGTATAGAAACGAAGAGGAAGAACAATGTTGGATGTGTATATTATGATACTCTCGTAGCCAGCAATGCCTACGGTACTTATCTCGAACAAAAATTGATTGTGTATTTATTCATCACCGGCATAAACGCAATCGACTGTTATTGCTTGAAGTCTTTCACCTTAAACATGTGGAAAATTTGGAGGTGTGACTTTATTCTCGTCCTTATTGACCTTGCCCTACTTAGGGAATCATGCAGAGTTTCCCATATGACTCGCGCAATATTCGCGTTCGAACATCTAGAAAACAATTATGAACGATATCTTGAGAACACTTTGCGTACAGGGGGCATTGACGCGAAATCGCAGTTCAAACTGGTCTTTCTTTCCCCAAGCAATGCCGTTTTCTCCCTCGAGGATGTGACAGCTATCGAGTTTCTGTACATTCGCCTGTCTATGATGGAGGCTGTAAGGATCAAGAAAATTGTGCTCTCCTCGACTCCACCAAACGCGTCCACTAAAGAATCATTCAAGCACTTACTCAAGAATGATGTTATATTGTCAGAGGAGATTCGTGGCATAGAGCATCTAATCCTTTGCAAGTCGGCGTCCAAGTTGATGCAAGAATGCCACGATCACGCCAGGGCCGTCGTGTCAAGGCAGCAACGACTGAAGATGGTAGCGATGGATGTCATAGCTAATATGCAGGTTGACCTCGCCAAAATATTGGCAACGTTCAGCGCATTGAGGTCATCAAGGTCGACAAAGGCGACAAGAATTTGTGCATTTATGGCCGCTTGATGGCCGTGAGATTCAGATCGCGGATTTCATTGGGGAACCTATTATCATCTCTCGTTGGTGACTTAAAGTGGTAGTTGATTTCAAAGGACATTGGTTTAAATTTGTGTCACTACTAGTACTGACTTTTTTGTTTTGTTCAGAATGCCTAAGTAGCATATTCCAAATAGACATTATCGCACTGTTCTCTGTAAACTTTGGCGCAACACGATTTTTTGTCATTTGATCCTCGTGGCCATCACCAAGACTGGAGATAGTGGCCTTCCGAGCGGTCTGTACACAAATGCCCTCCAAGTTTGGCCCTCCATGCCCTCGTAAACAACCCACTCTAACGCGCGCGTCACCATCGTCCTCACCCCCCCGCCCCCTTGCCATCATTCAAATTGTTGGGTATGCCATCCGCATCCACCCCCCCTTGTCGCGTGTGGTCAACATGCCCAATCCCTCAATGAATCGCTCCACCGCGACGCTCTCCTCCATGTTGGAGGCAGGGTTTGTCACTATCGAAAGGAGGCCGCCGACGCAAAGCGGGATCGCAGTGTCGGGCACGGAAAGGATGGTTGTCTCGCTCGTGACACGACAATATATCCTTAAATCACCCCCCGACCTCCTCTGCAACTCGTCATTGATGCAGATGAGGGGATGGTTGCAAAAATAGAGCACATAAAATAAGATAATATACATGGAGTTTTCGCAAAATTGTCGTAAATTATTTATTGCAAAAATGCGCACCTTATTCCTTGCATTGGTGATGTACCATGACATCCCGGCTCATGTGGGTGCCACACATTTATTCCATCTCCAAAGCGCATCATAAAAAATGGAAAAAGAGGAATATCACAGCCAATTGTAGGTGCACCCTGGGTCCAGATGGTTCTGCGCGTCCTCCAAACACATGCAAGTGACAATCGCGTGCCAGAACCATCGTTGTGAGTGTGCCCTGTGCAATATATCACAGGTGCAAATTTTGCTAGCTTTGCTCTAGCTTTTGCAACTAGTAAATAAAGAAAAAGAGGAAACTCATGGCCAATTTTGGGTGCACCCTGGGTCCAGATGGTTCCGCACGTACTCCAAAAACATGCAAGTGACGATCACTTGTCAGAATCATCGTTGTGACTGTGCTCTGTGCAATAACACAGGTGCAAATTTTGCTAGCTTTGCTCTAGCTTTTG
>JALLAZ010000760.1:0-16806 GCA_036939755.1 Stephanodiscus triporus | reverse complement strand
ATTGTCACGATTAACATTTGCTTTGCCATTTCGATATCGATAAAACATATTATAATTTCACTTTTTAATCAATTGCTATATCCATCAATAGCCCAACTAATTACGGCATTAGGGGACGCCCATTGCCTACCATATTAGTTATTAGTCTATTGAAACCTTTCGAAAGATAACACGCTTCCTCTGCACAAAAGAAGTTACTTTATTGTTGCAATTCTACGGGTTCGCCACCACCGTCGAATCACTTTAAAGCATTCAAGCCAACATATTTTGGATCTGATCACCCAAGAGTATCTCCACCTGTGAGATTTGTTGCATCAAAGCTCCCAGTAGCTCAAAACATCACTAAAGATAGTCGCCATGACAAGAAGTCAATCAAGAGCCATGGCCGCCGCCGCCCCTACCGTCGCAGAACTGCAGGCTCTGATCACGCAACTTCAAGCCCAAGTCCAAGCCTTGGACAATGCTGCTGCTCCGACAGCCACCACCACTACTGCTGCTCCATCTGTCATTGCCTTCGCCGACACACCTCAGACACTGAATGCTGAGGATCTTATTGATTATTCATCAAAACTAGGGATGGAAATCTACAAGCAAGGAATTGCACCCCTCGATGACAAGCCACTTACCGATGGCTTCAACATGACCCCAGGTGAGACTGTCACCTTCACCTAGGCCTTCCTCAGTCGCGCCACTGCGATGGGATAGAACAAGGGCTCCAAGCAAATCACCACCTTCAATAACAGCACTGGTGTACCCATCAACATCATCAAGAGTTATGGCCAGATCAACAAGGCCACTCTCAAGGCCGCATGCGAGAGATTCTGCAAGCCAGGCGGGGCTGATTCAGAGTCTCGTGCAAGACAAAATAACACAATGATGAGCATGTGCCTCAACAAATCATTGACAACAACAGCTCACCTTTTGTGGTGTCAATGCTCATTTTCAAAATGGCATCGCCAAGCGTTCCATCCGCGATCTTTCGGAGAGCGCGCGCAAGCAACTGCTCCATGCTCGCGCCCGCTGGCCGCAGGCAGTGCACTTTGCATTGTGGCCTTATGCCCTATGCAGCGCCGCTCTCCTCCACAATACTCTGCCTGTGCTGGAGGACAGAACATCGAGACTAGAGCTTTTCAGCTCAATTCGTGTTGGTACCAACATGAAGCATGTACACACTTTTGGTTGCCCAGTCTTTGCACTGCAGAATGCACTTTCATCAGGTAAATCTTTGCCAAGATGGTCACCTCGCGCGCGCCTTGGGCTCAATCTTGGGCTCAGTCCGACACATGCAAGGAATGTCTACCTGGTACTCAACTTAACGACCGGGTGTGTCTCACCTCAGTATCACTGCCGTTTCGGCAACTTTTTCAAGACAACACGTCACAGTGTACCTGATGTTTCTGACACCATCTCCTGGCAACAGCTGGCGGGATTGGATCGCGCGACCACAACACTTTCTGAAGCGTCAGCGCCAATCCAGCATAGCCCTATGTATTCCGAGTCACTTTCTGAGGGAGATGTTCCATCGGAGGAACTTTCTGATGTTTCCCCGGAATTCGACGTCGCTTTGGATGAATCCAGTGTCACTGACGGAGATTCTACTGTCACAGAGAACCCCAGACCATCTCGTCAATCCCGGGCTTTGTGTCACAATGATGCAGTCACACCAGCTGAGCAGCCTGTCACTGCTAGTACTAGTCAACGTGGCCGCGTACGCACTATGACACGAAGAATGGCTGAGTCAATCACACAAGGCCTACATCTTGTGGCACATGAATCAGTCACATATGACACTTCTGAGGACCTGTTCCATGACACCCATCTTGAACTGCAAGAACGCATGAGAAACCCTATCGCGTTCCATGCTGAGATGATGGGAGATATTATGTACCTCAATCAGGCACTTCGACAGCCAGATGCGAAGGAATTCGTACAAGCTGTTATCAAGGAAGTCAATGGACACGTGGACGGCAACAACTGGACACTTGTGAAGAGAAGTGACGTACCTGATGACGCGCAAATCACACCCTCTGTATGGTCTATGCGACGCAAACGTGACCTCACAACGAACCAATCAAGTCTCGCAAGGCACGATTGAACCTCCAGGAGGAAAGCAGATGTATGGCATGAATTATTTTGAGACGTATGCCCCTGTTGTGACATGGTTCGCTATTAGGCTCATGATCATATTCGCGATCATTTTCGCATGGTACCTTCGCCAAGTTGACTTTGTCATGGCCTATCCTTGAGCTCCAATTGAAATGGACATCTACATGGAACTTCCACAAGGGATTATGACAGCTCACGGGAATTCCAAGGACCACGTACTGAAGTTAGAGAAGAATATCTACGGACAAAAGCAAGCAGGATGCGTATGGAATTCCTTCCTCGTGGACAAGCTCATATCCATAGGTTTCACACCTTCCCTAATCGATGACTGTGTCTTTTTCCAAGATGACATCATCTTCATGGTTTATGTGGACGATGGTATATTCTTAGGCAATGATGACTCAAGGATTTCCGATGCCATCCGCGATATCCAAAATGCGGGACTCAACATTGAAGACCAAGGTCACCCAGCGGACTATGTGGGCGTCAACATCAAGAAAATGAAAGATGGTTCTTATGAGTTCACCCAACGAGCCTTAATTGACTCTTTCATTCATGATGTTGGACTTAAAGATGCTAAAGTCAAGCCAGTCCCTGCCAAGGTGTCTCTACGACTTCATGCATTTAAGGATGAACCTCCATTCGACCTCAACTTCAACTACAGGTCAGCAGTGGGCAAGCTAAATTACTTGGCACAGACCACAAGACCTGATATCATGTACGCAACCCATCAAGTCGCTAAGTATTCGTCAAACCCACGACAGTCACATGGGGAGGCCATTCTCTACTTGGTACGCTACTTGAAGAAGACTCGCGATCTGGGACTCAAGTTCAAACCTGATCCTACTAAGGGATTTGAATGCTACTGTGATTCTGACTTTTCTGGACTTTGGAACAAGGAATTCGCACATGTGGATCCTAGTACTGCCAAGTCGCGAAGTGGATGGATCATCTTCTATGGAGGATGCCCCGTCTCCTGGGCTTCGAAACTTCAATCTCAAGTTGCACTTTCTACTACCGAAGCTGAGTACATCGCTATGTCTCAAGCTCTACGTGACGTCATTCCAGTCATGAACTTGCTACAGGAAATGAGGGAGCGAGAATTCCAAGTCATATGCAACGAGCCTTATGTGTACTGCAAGGTATTTGAGGATAACTCTGGTGCGCTGGAACTCGCTAGGCTTCCCAAGCTACGTCCAAGAACCAAGCACATAAATGTTTGCTATCATCACTTTCACGAACATGTATGAAAGGGACTAATCAAGATATTCCCTATCGACACAAAAGACCAGATTGCTGACATATTCACCAAGCCTTTGGCACAAAATGACTTTCAAACTCTATGTGCAGCAAGTAACCTACCCCAAGCAACCAAAGTGAGGGAGTGTTACAAAAAAAGGGTACTTTGGTACAAACCTACGGTACTTACCTTCCCAGTCCCACTTTAGGACCAAAGACACATTCCACGTAATACTACGTGTCATTCCATCTTAGGAATCACTTTATTATCTATTGTTCTTTGGAGAATTTCTCAGAAATCTCTTTAGAAATCTGAAACCTGTTTGATTGCACGACCAATGTATTTGCTTCGCCATTTTTACATCGATAAAATAATCATAATTTCACTTTTTAATTGATTATTACATCAATTAATAGCCTGACTAATTACGGCATTAGGGGACGCCCATTGCCTACAATATTAGTCCATTAAAACCTTTCGAAAGATAACAGACACCGGTCTTTGCAATAATTCTGTTGTGAGATGGTTTTGGGGGCTGGTACATTTTCTACGTAGAATACGTAGACTACAAAGTCACGCGACAAAATAGCTCTTAAACTCGTAGCCATAAATTAATTTATTACTCTACCAGTTTATCGATTCCATCAAATTGCTTTGCCCCTCCCCTCCCCCAACCCCTCGTCCGCGTCGGGTTTGCGCTGGATCTTGTTTTACTAAAAAATCCGCGTCGCTGGAGGCGGCGGAAGCTCACCATGGTGGGGATGTTNTCTTGTTTTACTATAAAATCCGCGTCGCTGGAGGCGGCGGAAGCTCACCATGGTGGGGATGTTTTGTTGTGTGTTGTGTTTGTGTTTTAATATTAATTCCTACGTAGAAAATCAACGCGGCGAGATACGTACCTACTTGAAAGGTACGATTTCGTTCCCGCCCGAACCAAAATAGGTGTTAAGCTGTTAAGACCATAGGGAGGATATCGATATCTATGCTCAATTACACAACCTCTGCGTATGCAACAAGTTTCCATTATTTAAATATCGATGAAGAATAGAATAGGAAGTGGATCACAAGTTTCAAGTTCTTAACTTAAAAGTAAATCAACAATCAATCGAACTACCTAAAGCCTCCTACCTAGTAGTCGGCTTAGGACAGGAGGTAGTGCTGAGGTAGAGTTCATCGGCCTCCTACTACTTCTTGGTACCGGCAGCCACGTGGAGTCGACAGACACAACAGAAACTAAACGAGGAGGAGAGCGGAGACATAGATAGTACTCTCCATACGTAGGATCATGTAGAAAATAAATGACCACCAAAAAATTGCGAACCCCCTCTCTTTTTTTTCGTTTCGTCGTTGCCATTCTTCCGTCATTCCACGCATCGCAGTTCACCCCGCCCCGCCCCCACAACAACTATTCCATCCGCCATTTCCACCCCGTCCCCACTCTAGCCAAACGAAAACAAAAGCAATGCGAGCCACACTCCTCTCCTCGACATCCCGCGTCGTCGTCGCACGCGTCGCCGGGGCACGCGCATCCGGCGGCGGCCGCCGCGCAGTAGTCCCCTCCTCTTCCCGCGCCGTCGCGCACAACATCATGACCGCCGCGTCAGCGACGACTACGACTACGACTACGACCTCCCGCGACGCCGCCGGGAGGAATGAATACGCGGGGGAAGGCCGGTGGAAGCGTCGGCAACAGCACGGAATGCAGGAGCAGCGACGCGCCAAGTCGAGCCTCCCCCTCCCCGAGGACGACGACGCTCTAGCGGCGGTCGATCGTCATCCGCATCCGAATTCGCCCATGGGACTTTTCCTCGGAGGAGGGGGGTCCGACCACCAGACCGACGGACAGCACGACTCGGAGCCCCACCTCGACAACAACACCTCGTCGTCCGTGTCCGACTACACCTCCGACGCGTCCAAGGCGGGCACGCCGTCCCCCTGGGCCGTATTCGACGCGTGGGGCGCCGGGGAGGGCATCGCGGATCCGCTCAGCAAGGACGAGGAGGACATGCTAAGTCCCGACATGGTGCGCATCCCCACGTCCGAGAACGATCGCACTGTCCCCGACGAGAGCAGGATACTCGAGTGCTACGACAAGCTCCTCAAGAGGAAGTCGAGCGTGCACTTCGGTTACCCCTACAACCTAATGTACAACCACGAGGAATTGTACGAGTTCATGAAGTACTCCATAAACAACCTCGGCGATCCATTCGTCGCGTCGAATTACGGCGTCCACTCCCGTCAGTTCGAGTGCGCGGTCATCGACTTCTTCGCGGACCTGTGGAAGATGGAGAAGGACTCGTACTGGGGGTACGTCACCACCTGCGGCACCGAGGGGAACCTCCACGGCATACTCCTCGCGAGGGAGTGCCACCCCGACGGCATACTCTACTCGAGTCGCGAGACGCACTACTCGGTCTTCAAGGCCGCGAGGTACTACCGCATGGACGCGAAGGCCATACCCACGCTTCCCATGGGGGAGATCGATTACGACGCCCTCGCCACGGAGATATCGAAGAACAGGGACAGGCCGGTCATCATCAACGTCAACATCGGCACGACCGTCAAGGGCGCGGTCGACAACCTCGATCGCATACTTCGCATACTCAAGAATCTCGGCATACCGCGGGAGCGATTTCACATCCACTGCGACGGCGCCCTCTTCGCGATGATGATGCCGTTCGTCGACTGGGCTCCCGAGGTCTCCTTCCAGAAGCCGATCGACAGCATCGCCGTTAGCGGGCACAAGATGCTCGGATGTCCCATGCCCTGCGGGATAGCGCTAACGAGGAAGGAGCACGTGAAGAAGGTCGAACAGAGGATCGACTACCTCAACAGCGTCGACACGACGATCATGGGGAGCAGGAACGGGCAGGCGGCGCTGTACCTGTGGTACTCACTGAGGAAGAAGGGCATCGCGGGGATCAAGAGGGACGTCGTGTGAGTGATTATATTGAAATTGGCTCATTTGTTCGTCTGAAAGTTGTTCTTGATATTGGAGGGTGGGGGGAAATTCGACACGGGCGTGGGCGGGGTGGGGAAGGTCGTGGCATGGCCGGATTTGTAACGTTGAGAGGGAAAGGGGGAGGATGTAGACGACGCTGGCGCTCCTTCCTCGGGGGGGGGGGGGGGGGGGGGGGCGTTCCATTACGGATTCATGGCATGCTGTGTCTCATCTTTACATATTGCTTTTTCTCCTGCGCATACTCCCCTCCGCCAGTCACTGCATGGAAACTGCTCAATACCTCCGCGATAAAATCACCGAGGCCGGACTCACATGTCGCCTCAACGACCTCTCGTGCACAGTCGTACTCGAGCGTCCCATCGACGACAAACTCATCAAGCGGTGGCAGCTTGCGTGTGAGGAGGACATCGCGCATGTGGTGGTCATGCCCAACGTTACCAAGGACAAGATCCACAAGTTCGTGGAGGAGCTGATCGAGTGCAGGGAGGAGTACGGCAGGATGAAGTCCGCGAGGAAGGACAGTCCGCTGGCAAAATTGCAGAGCAGCGCCTGGGGAGGTAGCTACGTCACGCCGTCGGTGGGAGACTTTAAGGAGACACGTTAATATTCGGAATTCAGGTGCAAAAATGATACAGATGTGATTAAATTATTGGACAAGAAGTGGATACGGTGAGGAACGGTATGTTTGATGCGAGCAAAAGGTCAACGTTTCTGACCTTCACTTTGAGGAGAAAAATAAACGCAATTCGCCATTTGGGAGCCAGCAGTGGGATGGAATTATGTGTGGGAAAGAAGTGTTTCTTGGATGAGTTTTTTTCAACATGGATGCTGGGGTGAATTTTGAGCAAAAGGTTTTCGTAGCGAGTTTATTATTTGGTATTTAGTACTCTTTCGCGAGATCTGCCGGCGGCCAACAGCACAATATTTCTTTTAGGAACTCAAATTAAAAGTAAACAACAACTACTATCTAACAATCTTTAAAAATGCATGGGAGTTAAGAATAGGTTCGTATGACGATTCTCATATTCCCCAGGAAGTTAGGTTTGGGTGTGGGGGTGGGGGTGGTGGTGGGGATTGGGGGCCCGTTCAAATTGCATGCTTGGGGGTCGAACCGAATGAGTGTTCAACCCAGCTCGTCGCCACAGTGGTCGAGGAGATATCTCATCAACCAACCTGTTCATCTCGCAATTATCCAAGCATGTTTCACTTTGTCATCACGGGTGTTATTGGTTTCTAATTTGAGAATATCAAATTGGAAATGTACTGTAAAGAGATTCTTTAAAAGTACAGTCATAGTGGCCTGTATCGAGCGCAAGGGTAGCTCTTCACTCAATGGGGGTATCTCATAATTAGCAAGACAAGGCATGGATGCAACGCTGTATCAGGACAGAAGTCCTCATAATTTTTTATTATTTTGATGTCTGGCTTTAGATAGAGTAGTAGTACCATAGAGTACGATAGTTACTATCGTAGTTACGTACTATGAACTCCATTTTTTATTTTTTCTTCTTCCATCATTCAGTGGTTTTCGCGGCGGCAGCCCAGGAAAAGCGTCTGTCAGTGGTCCGTTTGTCGTTTTTATGCATCCAGGTTTTGCTGCACAGTAAAATAAGTCTTGCAAGACCCTCGCCACCGCTCCCCCGCGCAACAGGTCAATCATCTCTCTTCGCCTATTGGCTTTGATCTTGTGTAGTAACTGTTCTAATACTTTTAACAAAGTATTCTTGTCCACGTGACAAGACATTGTTAAACTACTTTTTGAATCCTCGGGGCATCACTTCAGCTTGCTGAACATGTTCCCACGGATGGTCGAAGCATTTCACTAGCCGCTACGATCCGTCCACCCCTTTTTACCACCCCCCTATCAACCCCCTTCTTTCATCTTTCGCCCTCCATGGTTCGCTTTGTCTATTTATCCTCGCTGCTGACAATCGCCGAGCTGTTTCAGCTGTTGCATTTTATTGCAAATGAAATTCAAGCTTGTTGTCCCTTAGTATCATTTAATGGCATGAAGTCTCAAATTACTTATTGTAAATTAAATGAGAAGTCATCCAAACCAATTGAAAATCAAAGCCATCCACTTCAAGCTCTGCCCGATGGTCCTCTTACTTACTCATTCCGGAGTTCTGCACGACGGGCAGCTCGAAGCCCAGCTTCCCCCGCTCGGCGCATTCCCTCAACAGGCCGTTGTGCGTCGGACACGCGTCGTCGCCCAGATCATAAAAGTACCTATTGCGCCACTCGAACTCCTTCACGCCGCAGGGGAAGCCGGCCACGACGTCGGTGTACGCCTCGAGGCGCTCGATCGTGCCCGGCGAGAACGCGATGCCCTCCCTCGCGGCGACCGCCGACGTCAGTTCATTTATCACGTCGCGGACGAGTTGACGATGTTCGGATCCCGCCTGGCCCACGGAGGCGCAATCCCTCGCCGTCCCGACGAGCATGTAGGTCGCGATCCAACTGGGGAGTTCGCGGTTTCGTTTCGTCGTAAGTCGTTTTTCCCCGTTTTTTGAGCACGTGAAAAAAAATGCAACATAGAGTAATTCAGACGCGTCGAAAAAAACACTACGACCGACCGACCGACCGACCGACCGACCTACCCCGCAATGGTCAAGATGTTCAGGAAATAAAAATACAAAATACTCACATCAACTTCTCGAACATCGCCGGACGGTACTCCTCGGCGGAAACGACCTTGCACTTGAGCCCCAACGACGCGAGTCGATCGGCGAACGCCCGAGCGTGCACGCCGGTGGCTGCCGTGAGACCGTCGGGATCGACCGACGTTATGCCGTCGACGGGATCGACGCCCTTCGCGGTCACGCTGAGGTAAAGTAAGGCTTGGGTGTTGTCGGTCAATCCCTTATCGCGGAGGAAGTCGTCGAGGTATCCGTTCTGGAGGAATACCAGATCCCCCCGTCGCGATGCGGGACACTCGTCGACGATGGAGGGCAGGACGTCGTTGCGGGTGGCGACGAATATCGGTCCGGAGCCATCAGGGTCGATGGAGGAAGCGATGGGATCGGCCCGTCCGAGCAATTTGGCGTCGGTGGAGATGAGGGAGCCGATGCGTCCTCCGCCGATGACGATGGTTTCGGGGGGGGAAGAGGGGGACGCGGACAGTTCCGTCCTCGGGATGGATGGATGGCGGCAACCACGACATGACGATGCGGCGTCGGTGGGGATCATGGACGGAGAGAAGGCCTCGGCGGAGGTTTGGAGGTTGGTCACCGCAAGGATGACCACGGAAACGGCGGCGGAAACACTCTTCATGGTAGGCCATGCAACTCTCCCGCCGCTTTCAACGAGGCCACGTGTAATTATTTACACAGGCAAAAAAATTACTACGATAGCACGTGCACCGACGCGACCAGAATCGTAAGTCATTTACCGCATATCCTCAGCCCCCAAATTTATCCAGAACCATGCCGCCGACCAGGAAGAATTTCCAGCCTCGCCCGACTGGACGATCTCCCTTACTCATCGTCGCCCTGCTGATCCTGCTCTCGTCGTCGTCGTCGTCGTCGTCCGCCAAGGCGCTCTTCGGCAGGAAAGACAAGGCGGCGGTCGACGACGGTGGTCCGCCGCCGACGGGCGGCGGCGGCGACGAGAAGGACGACGCCGTCGCGAACGCCAAGCGTCTCGTCGACGAGCTGAACTCCGCCGCCATGGGAACAGTCACCACCTACTCGGCATCGACCAACCGGGAGAAGGAGCCGGCCACGTGCGACTCAATAATGGCCAAGTCCCTAGTCCTCGCGAACGAGGAGAAGGCGGCGATCGCCGCCCAGCTCGATTCCGTGGTGAGCGCGGCGGCGCTCCTATCTGGGCAAATCGAGGACCTATCCTCGACCCTCGAAGTCGCCAACGGAAAAATCGCCACGTTGGAGAAGGAGCTCGGGGACAGCAAGGCGGCGTTCGAGGCGGAGGTGGCGGAGAGGGTGGCCGAGATGGAACGGGCGCTGGCAGACGCGAAGGCGGAACACGCGGTCGAGATCAAGGCCGTCAAGGAGGATGCCGCACGTGCACTGTCGGTCGAGAGGGATGCGTCCAAGGTCAAGATGGACGCGCTCAGGAATACGACGGCCGATGCCATCGCCAATATGGAGAAGACGGCAGGCGATCGCATCAAAAGGTTGGAGAGAAATCTCAATGACGCCGAGTTGAGACACAGTACCATCGTCGAGGAGATGAGGAAGGATGCCAACAACAGGATGGATTCGTGCATGGCCAAGTCCGACATGGATCGAGAGAGCATCCTGAAACACGCCAACAAGCAGATTGAGGAGGCGAAGGAAAAAGCCAAGCGGGAGGTGGATCTCAAGACGAAAGAGATAAGAGACAATCACGATAAACACCAGGCGGAGCTATCCGATCTCGTGGCGAAGCATGCCGAGAGAATCAACGAGATGAAAGCATCGATGGAAAAGGATCACAAGCAGCACCGGGAGGAAATATCCGATCTCGTGAAAGCGCATGCCGACGGAATGAAGGAGACGAAAGAATCAATGGCAAGGGAAGCGGCGGAGGCGCGCGAAACGCTGAAAGCAGCACTCGCCACAAAGGATCTCGCAATATCGGACGAACGGGCGGAAAACGAGAGGCTCCGATCAGAAATGCAGAAGTTGACAATCGAGGCGCAGAATGTGCAAAAGTCTCTCCGTGGCGATGTCGAGATGGCGCGGACGAGCAGCATCAAGCTTGAGAAGGTAAGTGAGCAGTGTCGATCAATAAATAGCAGAGTTGCGGGTAGCATTTTTCTGGTGTTCATTTCATTTTTCTTCCTTATTTCTCTCTGTCGCGTCATCCTCCGTAATATAGGAGGTTTCGTTCTGGAAAGAAACCCACGAGCAACAGGGATACTGTAACATCACGTTAATGAAGGAGGATAGCAGGCGATTTGCCATGAATGCATTGGACGGTGCAAGTCGGGGACTTGATTCAGGTCACGAATTTCTTATGACCCAGTTGGATACGCTTCAGAAGATGGGGGCGGACTTCATGCCATACCTAGATAAGGTTCTCCTCCCCGCCGTCGAGAGGATTGTAGCAGATGCTCGCGATAAGGTTGTGGCTTTATACGCGAAGCATTTGGAGGGCCCCGTGGCCAACAACCTCCTCCCATTGTACAACGAGCGCATATATCCCGTTTACAATCGAAAGATACTGCCTGCATATATGGAACACGTCTCGCCCGTCGTTCGACGAATCCAGGAAAAGGCCGCGGTGGCGACCCAGAAATCCCAAGAGGGCGCGCAAATGGCTCGTTCGAAAGCCGCCTCACTCGTGCGAGATACTTCGAACGTCCTCCTCGAGAAGAATAAGGAGATGACGGTGTTGCCGGGTTGGCTGCATGGCCCGTTGTATAGAGCCTCCCTAGACGGGGAGTGGGCCGTCGAGAAATTGCTCAGGGTGTTTATGGTTTTCGTCATTATTCTGAGCCGCTCCCTCATCTTTCGAGTAATCCGATTAATGTTTTCGTTGGTCTGGTTCTTCTGTCCGCTACGTCTACTAGTGAAGGGACGATCCAAGGAGACGGGTGAAAACGACGCAAAGGAAGGCAAGAAGAAATCCAAGGGTGATAAATCAAAGACGAAGGAGAATGGGAAGGCCAAGGTTCATTAAATCTTCTATAAGATTGAGTCAGTTTTTAAATGTCTTCCTGTTAGTGTCCTTCTTTAATCACCGGTAAAAGACCGGTAAATTGCGTCTGTAAGGCATTCAAGAGTGGAATCAATTTAATTTGCCTAACCTGTCGAAGCCTTGTCAATGTCCAATAGGTCAACAAAGTCTTACTATGTTTACTGTGTTTTCTCGTGAAGTATTGCGTAAGTATGCCCATCTACTCTGAGTGTTTTCTCTCAAATGATTTCTCTTGGATTTGAAGACAAAAACGGCTCTTAAAAAGAAAAAAAATCAATTCAGGCGCCAAAGCTGCAAGTATACCCGAGATTAGCCAGCTTGGTATCAAGGACAGTGAGCCCGCCTTAGCCTCCTCGGAAGCAACGGTGACGGAATCAGCAACTTCTCCAAGACAGTGTCCCCCGCTGAATTAATTGTGGCGATGAGTGGGATCAACTTTGACTCAGTTTAACCCCTCAAGAATGCAATTTTAAAAGCCCCCACTCATACTTATCTCCCTATTGCCACCCGCACCCCACCACACTCTAACCTAACCCTGCACCTGTTGCCAGAAAAGATCTTATTTCTTTTCCTTGCGGAGCCACAGAATTTAGATTCTTAATTTATTTACCGTCTGATGTAGATCACAATCACATGTTCACTATGGCGAAGTTCAGTTGATTTGAGAGGTATGAGTTCAGACATTAGTAAAGTTGAGAAGATAACACTATGATGGAATTATTACGCTAGGAGGAGAACATCATGATGCCTCGGTCGTGGCTTCAGCTTCGTTACCAAATACTTGCACGCCATCGTTGACTGTTACACTAGCGATTTTCTTCGTAAGTCAATAACCTCGCCGTCAATTCCTTCGCACTCCCCTGAATTTCCAAGTTCCTCTCCTTCAATGCCTCCTTGAGCTGAGCTGGTTTCATCTTCTTAATTGCAATTTTGTCAAGTTTCGGAATGACAGACTTCGCCTTCTTCTTCTTTTTCTTGTCGCTCTCATCCTCATCGTCCGAAAATGCTGCATTGGCGGCTTCCGCAGCCTTTTTCCTCTCAGCCTCGGCTAGTTCGGCTGCCTCCTTTTCGGCCCTCGCCTTTGCCTCGCCGGCCTCCCTTCGAGCCTTCACCTCGGCGAGCTTCGCCATGTCGCGTTTGTATTCTTCCGTCAGACCCGCCTCGTGGCGTTTACGATACGCGGCAGCCTTCTCCTCCTTCTCCTTCTCCTCGCGTTCTCTCCTCGTCATCGGGACGACCTCGGCCCCCATGTCCTTCAACTTCGTCATCTTCACCGGGCCCTTGTTCGGATTATCCACCTCGACCAAACCTTCCACCCCCTTCGGCTTGAACACCTTCTCGACCCTATCTTCATCGCCATCTTCGTCATCAGCAATGGTGATTTCCGCCACGCGCCGTCCGACCAGCATAGCCTCCCTCTCGGCCTCGCGCTGGGCGCTGTCCACCGACCCATTGTCATCGTCTCCGTCCTCGTCGTCGGCATCCGCGCGGCGCTTCGCCCGCGCGGCATCGAATTCAGCGAGACGAGCATTTCGTTGTTCAATCTCTTCTGCCGATTGCGCCGCGAAGCGCTTGCCGCCTCCCCGGCCTCCGCCGCGTTTGCCTTTGCCTCGTGCCATGGTTCAATATGGTAGTTTGTAGTTTGACCTCTGGCCTCTGGTCTCGGCCCACCTCCACCACAACCGACGCGACGCGCGGAGCCATCCAACAATACGACTAACTTACGTATTCCAACGTACAAAGTTTGGTATGATTGTTTTTTGCACAAGTCCAAGAAGGGGGCAGTTTGGTTGTAGATCATTTTTTATGTTTGAAATATGAGTTGATTCACACATTGCCTATATTTTTCTCTAGAAGTTTATTAATACAATAAAAAATGGCGCTGGCTTGATCAACACTCAAAACATGAAATTTTGGCATCCATCGTTTGGTGTTGTTCTTATTCGTCAGATTTTGACTCTACGACCTCTGGAAGCCAATGTCCACATGCTTCTATTCGATATTCTTTTAAGTCATTTGCCTCTGGCACTTCCGGGAGTTGATACCCACTAGCTTCCTTTGGACCGACCGGTAAATGTATACACATGCAGCTGACCGTCTGGTAGTCCTCCTCCTCCTTATCCGTCACGCTGAATTTGATATAAATTGTGTCGCCGAGTTTATTTATTTTCTCATTCACATCATGCTCATTTTTTGGTAATGACACTTCAACAGCTTGCAAATCTTTACAATGCTCTTCTAGAAGAACCTCATATGATGTTGAAATCATAGTCCAGAATGAGACATTACGGGGAGCCTTAGTCCAGCCAGCTTTCCAGCATAGTATGCAGTAGGGACCAAGAAGTGCTACCTCAACGATCCCGTAGAACAACGGAACAGCCAAGGCTCTGGCTGCTTCTTCCCCCTGAAACATGGAAAGGGCCACAGATGTTGCAATACCAATATTTTGATAGCAACACTCAACAGACAATGTCCTTCAAATAATATTTTTGCAAAAAAAAGGATGAGTGAGAGATGGGATTTTTGAAAGAAGACGTGCACTGTCATTTCGTGCACCACTTACACTCGCTCGGGCTTGTTCAAGCTCAGGAAACTTGTAATTATACTCCCAGAAACTAAACCCACAAAACACGGCAAGGACACTGCCACATAAAATTGCCACGGATGTTCCCACATTGAAGTCTCTCCACCAGCATTCGACATGAACACTGAATATGCCAACAGCGACACTCCTGAGTAATTTCCCAGCTTATTTGCCATAATATTGAATCTGTACGAGTGAAACATCGCCGAGGCAAGGAGTCCGAAGCCAATAGCCGATATGACGATGATCAAAGCGATTAAGAGTGCAATGAAATCCATGCTTTGGATGAGCTCATCGTCTGCATCGAAAGCAAACTTGCTGTATATGAGTAAATTCATTGGCATGAGAACTACAGACACGAGGGTGGATATGGCGGTAATGGTAACCGAAAGGGCTAGGTCTGCGTTGAACATGGAGCACCACCTGATCTCGCAAATTGTTCGGAAAAAAAGTGAGTCAATCAGGGTATAGTATCTCAGAGAATTGAGTTTGTTGATACTCAGCCTTCCACGAAAAAAATCATCATAATCTCACCAATTAGAATAACTTCCACCTGGGGAGCAAGTAACAACCAACAGAATGATTGCCACACTTCGATCCAGCTCGAAGAATCTCACGGATAAAAATCCGCACATCGGAAAAATACCGTATTGTAGAAAGATGCTCGAGATTATCGCCTTCGTGTTCTTCAGTTGCGCCACCAGCAAGCGTATGTCGACAGTCGCAGACATGCCGAAGACGAGGAAGAAAAGGAGGACATTGCCCGCTATCTCGTTGAGGGATACCATGATTGATTTGTTTTGCTGCTGATAAAAGATAATCAATTGTATCGGGCTCTGAACTGCCCACCGCTCCCAGCTCCCAGATGAATATCGAGGTGCGCAAAAACTTTTTCAGGTACAACCGATAAGCAACCGAAGAAGCCCCTTAAGCAACAAACCGAAGAAGATGGTGGGGGCGTGAATGTCCTTGTGTTGTTTGGCAAGTGGCAAGAGATAAATAAGTAGTGTTCTTTTTGGTGCTCTGGTCGTCGAGAGTCAAGAGGGGTGCTGGCCTTAAATTTTACATTCTAGATGGCGGCGCGCACCCTCCGGCAACATTTTTCTCATCTTTCTCACACTTCGTGCGAAAATAATGCGCTCAAGCGTTACGCCTCGAATTTTGAACAAGCGATCAGGCACCACCTCCCAAGTACGTATTTAGTAGAATGTAGATCGCTTACGATACTTTTTTCGCTACTAACTTACTCTATTCGCTAAAATAAATTTACGTAAAAGTACGATAGATAAGTAGCCCACAAACACAACTCCACCATGGTCACCTGGCACCGCCGACCCCAAGATGAACGAATCATTCGTTCATACAGCTCATACGTATTCCGACCGTGCAAGCGCACAGGATGGGTATTTCAAACGTCCCTATCCGGCAACTATTGATAGAGATATGTGGTCGGACAGCGGTGGTTTTGGGGTGGTTTTGGGGTTGTGGGACATCTGACACGCAATTAGCTAGGCGGAAGCTAGGTAAAAAAACACACCCCAACCATGGCGGCCACCGTCGTCCTACGGATGACACGGTGCCCCCCCCCCGGTGCCGCCGCATACAATATCATCCAACATGTTGCGCGACAAGTCTATGTTGTTAGAACTAGAGAATATAATTGTTTTTATTATTAATTAGCTATTTAAAGACACAGTACATCGTCGGCACACTGGTCAAGTGAAATATATTCATAACTGGTCGCCATGTTGAAAATACTTGAGCCAAATCGGAAGAGGGCTTCATTAGGGTGTCGCGCAGCTACCCTTAAAAATGGCTCAAGGATTTATGCAATCCCAGCAAATGGCATCCATCGCACTGAACTAGATCAGAGGCATCGATTATCTAGCTTACGGAAGTATTTTTACGCATGCGATGTTTCCTCCACAGTGGTGGGAGAAAAAACTGGATTTTTTTTGTTTGCGCCAAAAAAGCCCAAGAGGCTTGTTGGGTGGTGGTGCGAGGCTCTCATTTGTTTTTTTTTGGCGGGAAAATATTGGGGGTAGTTTTTTCTCCTGCCACCAATAAGCAAAACACCTCATGCGGTAAATCGTTCGATTTACATAAAATAGGTGACTCTGATATCGATGGTTGTGATGGTTGCCATGCATCCAATATGCTCCTCCGATAGCCAAATTGTAAGGGAGTCTATTCACACCCTAATCGATTGACCCTCTATTTTGGCTAATCAGAGAGGAACACCTTCCTGACCTATGACGGGGGATCTTTTGG
>JALLAZ010000759.1:0-12236 GCA_036939755.1 Stephanodiscus triporus | reverse complement strand
ATCTTCTAAGTCACTTTAGTTACACAGGTAACAAAAGTTACAGGATTCCCCCAACCTCATCGTACTTTACTTACGCCCTCTCACTCCATTGCCGGTGGGTCGCTTCCTCTTTGCTTTTTGACTACCATTTATGGCTACTTAAGTATCACGAGTTTGTCAAAACAGTGACAGCGATTCCCAGGCCAAGATTTCAATGGCTTACTTTATTTGTTAGGATGAAGTACAACGAAAGCGGCATAACACCAATCCCTAGAAATAGTTGGATGTATGCCATCGCGAGCGACATATCTTTGTGCGAATAAATCTTGACATATATCAGACCCGGTAGAGCATATGACACCAATGTCGAGCCTGTTGCGCCCACCAGTGCCAATACAACCCCAAGATCATTGACAATTATCGCCGAAATGAATGATAGCAAAAGAAAAACAGATGTGATGATGTAGAAGAGCCCATCGTCAGGGGTTCCCTTGCTATCATTGTCGTCGTCCACTTGGTTGGTATGAGCGATCTCATCTTGTAGAGAATCATCATCCGGCTCTCTTTCAGCCTTTACCAAAGATTCTTCTTCTACTCGCCGTTCAGAAATTGCTTTTGGGATACTTGCGACTACTTTCTTCTTGATTATCACTTTCACCAATGAATATATGCACCTTCTAGCCGGGTCTAATTGAAGTGGATAGTGCAAAGCCAACATGAAAGCAATGCATATTCTCAGAAATGTCACTTGTCTGTTCTCAGGATAATTCAGCAGGATATCACCTCGAACCAACGATCCGTATGTCAGGTAACCCTCAATAGCAACAGTAGAGAATATAACCAATGCGAAACCGATCGAGCAACAGATGACAATGTTCAGTCGCCTTTGGCTCGGTAATTCCATCTCATTCACTATGGGAAATATATTTTGGTGGCAGGTGAAAGCGAAAACAAAGATGGGAAGCTACATTAGAGAGAAAGTAGACGAGGGAAAAATAGTTAGTATAATCCAGAACGATGTAAAGAATTATGAAACACAATTACATCTTACCCTCGATAATGTCGAAGGGATATTCGTGAATGGCTCTATGTCTCCTTTGCACGTTTCTTCGCTGTTGTCATTTCCCATGCAAGGATCGGCGATGCCATTAGCGTAGGCAATTATCATACCCACGAGCATAAACACGAAAACCAATGCCAATGCACTAGCTCTCTTCAATTCGTCGAGAGTACGGTAGAAACAAAATGGGAGCACCGACACCATCGCCCCCACGACCCAGAAATGACGAGATAGTATAAGAGAAATGATGAATGTTTCGTCTTTTTCAGGATCTCCTGTTATTATCATGTGATGCAATGAATTCACCATGCTATCAGATATTGTTATAAGATAACCTACGACGGAGGAAACGAATGTATGAGTTATCACATGTCTACCACCAATTGCAAAAAACACAATCATCTCAAAGATATCTAACCTGTTGCAACCCCAAAGCATTTCAACGCAACCGCAGCATCTATCAGCATGGTGTACCTCGGCACAGACGCAAGCGCCAACGAATAGAACGAGCTCGGTTTTCTCGTCAAACAAGCGGCCTTGCTCAGCAAAACCAACCCATGTGCTGAGAATGCAGCAGACAAGACAAGTAGGATGATGCCCGAGAGCCAACCGCTGCCCCCGAATGCGCCTGGCAGCCCCAGCATGCCAGAACCTACGATTGTATTGCTCAGGTTCACAACGCCGCTCGCAATCGATGACCCCTTCCTCATTTTAACGTCCGTCGCATCCGCGTTAGATGGCAAGGCAGTGCCGCCATACTTTTCGACGCTGCCATAAATTTCGGATGATTCCTTGCCTAGAAATCTTCTCATTGATATTGCCATGGTTGAATGTTGTGTTCGTGCACGCTACAAGTGAGAGGTGAGAAGGCGAAGGCCGATCCCCAACCAGCAGTAGATATCATAAAAAGTAGAGTACGATACGAGATAATAACAAGTTGGTATTGTTGGTAGGTAGAGTAAGTAGGTTCTTTAAGTACAAGTCTATTTGGGAATTAATAGGAAATAAGTATCCCCCAGGCGCGCGAAAAAGGTACGGTACATTATTATTTAGGAGTATGATGTACTCTCTATGATGTATGGTATCGTACTCTTTCCTTTTTTCCACCCCCTTCGGTTCCCTTCGACCACATTATCTCGTCAAGATGACATCAACAAACATATCGTCAGACGATGATGTGGAGAGGGCACTCCGCTCCCTATTCTCATCATTGAGCATGGAGAAGACGTCGTCTCCCGCCGGTGCGTCATCCGACGCCGTCGCCACCATCCGAGCACTCCACGAAAAATTGGAAGGACCGAGTGGGGTCGTTCGATACCTTCTCCCTCGACTGTGGATGCCGGCGGTCGCCGCCGATGGACGACCGCCTGATAGAGCCGTGAGGGGAGACGACGCGCTCTCGATCCTCTCGATTTTGGTCGAATGTCGACCGGCCGAATACATGGCCATCACCGCTTCTGCCGTTCGTCGGGACATCGAGCGCGATTTCTCAGCAACCCCCGGCGTGGGCTCCGACGACGCCGACGAAGGCAAGGAGGCCAGTGACGCCCTGCTGTTGGCGCTTTCAAAGCTTCTCATTGGTCCGAACAGCGACGACCAAGTGGGAGTAGCCACGGATGCCCATTCTTCCTTACTGGCCCTCTGTCGTTGGGATTGGGGCAAGCACCATGATGGTATCATTGCGAAGCGTGTACTGTCCACGATCGATATGCTGTGGAGCCATCTTCAACAGCTTGGTAAGGGTGAAAAGCTCAAGTCATCTACGTCTCAAATGAGGATAGCTACGTTGATGATCGACATCTCTCTGTTGGGTGGAAAAGAGATGTCTTGGGCATTGTCCAGCGGCATCATCGACAAGCTCCTGCATATTGCACTCGATCACCCCAATGACGATCCGTTGCTTCAACTCTCTGCGTTGGATCAACTAGAACGTCTTACGACTCAAGATAATGTAAACGAGGCAAGGGCGGACTTTTTATTAGGTAATGATGTACTTAGAAGAGGATTGTTGTATTTGGTCGGTAGACGAGGCGATCTGTCGAAAGATCCCAACGAGGATGACGAATGGGAGGAAATGGACCCCATAAATGGAGGGGCGGCATTGCGCCTTCTGACAGAAATTTGCCGTGTGGGTGTTTTATTATCAGCATCCGTGAGCGAACGAATATGGGGAAAATTTCAAATACTGTTGAGAAACTTCCAGAAGGCACTCCACAACTTTCATCCTCAGGGTGAGTTGGAGACATTATCTTACATCCATGCAGTATCGTCTTTGGTTGGCTCGTGTGCGGCAGTGGCATCGTCGGCATCATTAGCTACTGATGTGGCGACTACCATCCTTAATGATTCGACTCTTTTGCATGAATGGCTATCGCTTCACTGCCGGGTATCACAGCCGAAGTTGAAGTCTACTGTTCTATGTTCTCTGTCTCAGGTGATGGAACCATCGATGTGGCAGGTTAGTTCAAAGTCACAATCGAACAACGCATTGCGCCCTAGCGACAGCATTGTACTCCAGCTTTATCAAGCGTTTAGTCATGCCAACTACGAACGAGATTCAACGGAACTGATACTGGCATCGGCCAAATCGCCCTTCGTGGAAGAACGACTGGGCGCATACGATATCCTAAGGGCATTGGTAATGAGAAGCGTGGGCCTCCGATTGCTACTTCTTTATGATGATGGCATTGGAAAGGGTAGCGGAAGCAGCTTTCTCGAATGGATTTTGAATCAAGACTTGGAATATACCGTCGAAGGAAAGAAGGCAAAGTATCTAATTGCAGAGTCGATGTTATCTTGCAACGGCGATGTCATCGGTGGGCTACTGCCGGCGAGAGCACTTCGCCAAATGGAAGAGTGGGTTCGCGGTGGCCCGAATTTCGTGACAAAAGTTCCTAGGGACATGGTCACAGAGTAATAATTTCAATGATTTGAAATGTGTTGACAAAATCGGCAACTATCCCTTCATCCCACACGTCTTACGGCACCCCCATTGTAATAATTCCACCTTTTTTGAAGCCAAATGTCCTGTAATTCCTCTAATGGGTGATGTGGTGGGTGAGGGTGAGCGGAAACCTCAGCTGTGGGCTATGCCCCATCACAAGATGAGGTGAAGTGTAAATTGCGCTTCATTATCGCCATGAGTGTATTAACTACACTGTGCTTTAAACCTTAGCATTTTATTGGACATATTTTTTAGTTCAGGTTTGCAGGAAGAAAGCATCCTTAATTTTCTAGCCACCGAACATACTCTTGTCTAAATCCCTCCAAAGCCGCTGGAAGATCATCCTCCAATGCCTTCTGGAGGGATTCGCCACCAATCTTTTCAAACTTCTCCTTGGAAGCGCCAGGTATCGCCTTCATCAAAAATGAAGGGAATCGTATTTGTACAATCAAGCTGGCATTGGCTTGGAAGGATATCATGCCGTTTTCTTTCTTAACAACACCAAATCTATTGAGCGAGAAAGTAGTCTGGTCATTTTTGGTTCTTAATGAACCATCTGCGTTGTCTTTGTCTTTGCCCGTAATCTTATTAAAAAACCAGACGAATAGGCGATTGCCCTCCGCATATGTCGAGTCGCGGATGAGCACCATTTCGTAACTGGGGAAAGGAGGGTCTGTCTTGGTGATTATTTTGACTCCAATGGTGACGAGGCTCATAACACGCAGCCCAGGGAAACTAACTGCAGAAGTAGATACATCAAAGATTCGATCATCGGCAGTTGGCAAAGATGCTTTCAACGTCGCACAACTTCGTTTGTATCGCTCAAATAGTTCCGCGTCGACGTTTTCAATCTCGTGTATTTGGTTGTTTTTGGAACCCCGCAGGACCAATTGAGCGGTATGGGGCAGGGCGAAAAATTCATGTAAAGACTTTCCTTCGACGAATTTTGCCGGATTCGACGTTATCGAGGTTTCGCCCTCGAAATTGAGGGTCATCATCGAGGAGGATTTACCATCGGTTCGCACTTCGTCGGGTTCGTTGGCGGATTTTACTGTCAGGATAACCGCACGGCTCACGGTATGCGGATGGGTAGAATGAGCAATAAATGCACTCGAGAATCCACTGCCACTATATTGCAAAACTTGTGCAATGGCAAAGAGGAATGGCGCTCCTTTGTAGAGCGGCATAACGATCTTTTCATCGGAGGAGGTTGTTATGTGCTGTGTGGACCCACAGTTAGTTAGTGAAATTCCTACTGTACGCTTGGCATGAATTTACCTCAGGAGTCCCTGAAAATCGGTAATTTCTAAAATAGAAAGCAGACCGAAAGCCTGGTTTTCGGAAGGAAGGCCTCGCCTCGCTGCGCGCGCCACAGCAACCGCGCGTCCACCACCCACCACCTGCAGGTGAGAGGTAAGTGAGCTCTTAGATTTAGGTAGCTAAAACGTAGTAAGCGATAACTGGTAGGAGTATCATACTAACACCTCCTCTCACTCCAAAAGTCGTTTTGCATGGTACGTTGCTCTCTATGGAATAATGTTGTCGGAAGGGAGAAACGAGATCAAGGCGATGAGGCAATGCCTCGCCGCCGCCAACGCGCGGGCGTCGGCCGCGATGGAAATTATGGAGTCGGCACGACAAATGTTGGAAAACGCGAGGAAGAACTTGGACGCATCCAACGAGGAGGTGACCACGGCGAAAGCACTGCTGAAAGAGGCGGAGGAGAGGTGGGAGGTGATAGATGTCGATGGATCGTCGTCGGCAGAATCGTCGGCCGCGGCTGCTCCGTCGTCGAAGCGGAGGAAAGTTTCGATGTCGCCCTCCGGGGACGTCCGGCAGAACGATGCGCCGGCCGATGCAGCTGCCGGTCGAGGCATCGGAGGGGCATCCGGTGCGTCGTCCAATGCTGCTGCAACGACGCATGCATTAAATGGAAATGGTGATGAAGGCGGTAGCCTTGTGGTTGTGGTTGAAGGGTGTGGATCACCTGAAGTAAATGGCACCTTCAAGAGACTTTTTTATCGAGTTTATTCGAAAGTGGGGCGGTGGGAGGAAAAAGATGCTGAGTATTGGATTTATCCTAATGCTGCTGGGCGGTGGTTTATTTCTGTCAACAATGGGAAGATTAATTGTTTGTACTGCAATCAGGCCGCCCAAAACAGTGAAACGCCACCGGAAAATGGCTGGACTGTGGATAAATATGGTAAGGGAACACTCCCTTTACCTATTTGTCGGATCATACGTGGTGAGGATGCATCAAATGCTGCTGCAACGATAAATGCATCAAATGGAAATGGTGATAACGGTGGTAGCCTTGTGGTTGTGGTTGAAGGGTGTGGATCACCTGAAGTAAATGGAACCTTCAGGAGGATTGCTAATCGATCTGATGGTTGTCCTGTTTATCTGAAAAAGGGGCGGTGGAAGGGAGAGAATGCTAATTATAGGATTTGGCGTAATGCTGCTGGGCGTTGGCGAATTTCTGTCAACCGGGGGAGTAATTGGCTGTACTGCAATCAGGCCGACCAAAACAGTGAAACGCCACCGGAAACTGGCTGGACTGTGTATGATGGCGATGAAAACCTCGCTGTACCTATATGTCGGATCATACGTGAAGATTCCCGAACTCTCTGATGGGTATCGAAAAGTAGAGAATGGTCGTAACAAGGACTGTATTTTACTGGTCGCCGCCGTGTTAATTAGTGTCTCCATGACGAGTTATTACTTCAGAGTAGCAATGAAACTCGTTATGAGCGCATCGTAGTACACATGTCATTATCAATTCACATCTTTCATGATATTATGATGTGGTATCGCACCGTTATTTGTGGAGAGGAACATCTCATTGGTAGTAGCGCGAACACTGACAAGCAAAAAATAGTAAACTTTATGGAGGCTGGACCAGTCGCTGAATGAGGAGAAAGTCATTCAGAATTTGCTGCTAGGAATGGGAAACTAGGTTCGGCCACTTTTCTTTAATTAGTGTTGTAAATAATGAATCCAGAATGAGTGGGCGAGGGAAATCGCGCCCGATTTCCAAGCCGTCGATGTCATATCCACAGACGAGGCAAGATGCGTGGCGCGAAATGAGCAGCTCCCCGCTGGCATGGACTGATCTTCGACATGATAGGTGAGATTATCTCGTTAATACTACTTCTCAACGTCATCATAGGGACCAGCCACCAATCACGAAGAAGCAATAACGTGCCAGCAACGCCAAGATGATCCCCCCCAACGACAGGTACAACACGTCCATGGCGGCAAATTTCTTCGCCGGCCTCCATTCGGGGAATATTTCCAGGCAAAATCCCCAAGTCTCGTCCCTCGCCCTGTCGAGCGCCTGCCGCTCCGGGGGCTTCGATGACAGGACCTTCGCCAAGTCGTCCCAGATGCCCTCGATCCAACGTTCGATGACCTTCGATTGTTCCATGTCGCCAGTCCCGCTCGCGTCGGCCTTGCCCAGCTCCCCCGCCCGCCTCGCGCCCGCGGCCGTCAGCGCGTCGTGTATGGTCGTCGGATTCCTGAAGTACGTGCTGTAGTGACTGTCGCCGAGGCCCAGCAGCGCGAAGGTCACCCCCTCCAGCGATGGCGCGCTCCCCCTCTTCTCCTTCCCGTCCCTCCGCCTCAGGATCTCGTCGCAGAACTCCCTGAATTTCCTCGCGCCGATGGGAGCCTGACCCACGCCGTACGAGGAGCAGACTATGACCACGAGTCGCGTCCATCCCGCCCCCTCGAGTTCGAGGAAGTCGTCTAGGTGCATCACGCGGGACGTGACGCGGGACGACGATGGCGAGAGCCTCGCGGGTATGATCGAGCATATCTCGTGGGCCGCGGCCTCGGAATTTCCCGTTTGGGATCCGAAGAGGACGAGGATTTCCTCGTCGGCGGTCGTCATTTTTTGTTTGGTTGTTGTTGTTTTGTTTTGCGGCAACATTAAATCACACGTTGGCGCGTATTTGCATAGTGTTTCCGTAGAGGAAAGTCCATGGCCAGTCTCCCCCCAAATAAACAACTAGAACAACATGCACCATGTTCGTTGTTTTCAACTCTGGGCTACGATGCCATAGCACCTCTCTTCCGATCCTAGAGTAGAAAACTGTACGATCGCATGGAACTGAAGCGAATAATTCATCCATGGACGAGAACGGCGCGGCCTTGGAAATGTCGCCGATTGGCGACCCTTGTGACGATCATGACGATGAGCTCCATCTCGTTGAACCTCCCACGCAACATCAACTCACGAAGAACCCACTGAAGGGTAGACTCGCAACGAGCCGACGCGTGAGGAGGAACTATCTGTGCATGATCATGCTGGCATATTTTCTCACTATAACGTCGCATGGGACGAATCTATGGTCGTCATCGACATGCAACCCATCTCTTGAATCAAACAGGACGAATGCGATTTTACCCTTTGGCGTCGCGAATTCTCGCGGCGATGTACTCGGGAAAGAAGACTACGAATATCGCAACGAGACGAGCATCGCCAGTTCTGGACAAGTTTTTGACGAATGCATTACGTACGACGGGGGGTCGATGAACCTTTCCAACCTAGCGAAGCTGACGTTCTTCACAATCGTTTTGATCGTGGCGTTTTTCGATCTGCAGGGGAGCGACCCCGGGTTTTTGACCGACGACGTCATGTCCAGATTAGACGCGTCTGAAAAGACGAATCGAGCACCGACCGTCGACGGGAGTGATTGCGACGTGGACGCGGATTCGGAAAGACAATTCTTCCTCGAACCGCCGCCGATGTTGTCCGACAGGGTCTCGCTCACGCTCCCTTCCCAGCCGACGCCCCAGCCTATCATGCAACATCTGTACCCCCACACTCGCAGAAAGTATTGTGAGGTATGTCGACATTCTCCGCCGCTACGATCGCATCACTGTAACGTCTGCGACCGTTGCGTGGCCACTTTCGATCACCATTGTTTCTTCTTGGATACGTGCATCGGCGAAAGGAATCACTTTCGGTTCTGGCTCTTCGTGTCGTTGAATGTGATATGTTTCCATGTTGCATTGGGGATTGTTGGTTCCGACCAAATACCAAGCGCCGGGAGTATTGGTTTAGGCACATTTGGTTATTCACGGATAGAAATACCTATCGGGCATGCCATCGTCATCCTTTCGAAGATCTACATGTATCCATTATATTACATTGTCATACTGCTTTGGGTGATCCACACAATATTAGCACTGGGGAATACCACGACATTTGAATTGACCAAGGGACCCGAACATATCGATTACCTTGCCAGGACAAGTGCGACGGATTTTCCTTTTGGGAGAGGATTATTGAACAATATGCAAACGTTCATTTTGAGGGATGAAGTTTGTAGTACGGGAAGGCTGGGGCTTTCGCTTAAAAGTTGGCATAGCAGATGTTGCAGAGCTACTAAACAGAATAAATATGACGAAAAAGAAAATAACGAATGGCTGCCATTATTGTGGAAGATGCCACAAAGTATTGATGGAGAATCTGCGGACTGGCGGAATAACCCTTGGAAGAACAAATATTGGTCATGCTGCTAATGCTTGTTAGTGATTAATTTCCCTCTGAACCAACTGCATTCTTCTTCCAGTTGTGGCAGCTGATCGCATCACCGGCATAATAAATTAACAGTTGAACCTCCTTTTCTGCTACTTTACAACCAAGTCTTAACAAACATCATTCTAACTTTTCCTGATCCTAAATTTGGTAAGTATGCCAGATCGAATTCAGATAAACCACAGAGCCGTCGCACCGAACACAATAACGAAGCAATTCAACGAAAATGGGCCCAGACAGCAGATAACGTTGTTCTCCGAACACCTCCCTCCTCCAGTATGACGTCCGGCTGATCTCATCATCAGACTTGCCCCTCTTCTCCCTGTCGTGAGGACGACAATCTCGCCAGCGAAAGAGGACAGAGCATATTTCCATTTTCACAAAACTTAAGGCAATGAGGTAACGTACAACAAAATCTATGGCTCAAGAGAGCTCGAGTGATGTACCGGGTGGAACGAGTACTTCTTTTTGCGATGTAATCAATCCAGATCAGGGGTAAATTGCAGCATTATATCAACAAGTGCAAGGCCGCCGGATACGCGACTCAGATGCTGAGTAGTAGCAACACCGTCGGTTTTCCTCCCCCTTTTGCTCCATGGAATTGATGACGGGGAAACGACTCCACTCACAAGCTATCTCCTCCATCGACGCAAATCCGTGAATAGAGCATTGTACAAAGAATGGGACTCAACTACAGCTCCTTCGGCAAGTTCATGAGCCCAAAGACCCACAACGATCAGTGGTCTGAGATGAGGAACGAGACATACCGGGCGGGTGCCAGCTTGCCAGTGAGGTTGGAACGCTTGAGGGAGGTTGCAAAGAAAGCGCGTCAGTTGTCGACATAGTAGGTGTGTCAAGGGAGCGTATCGAACCATGTAACGCGCGCGGGCGGGTCATAAGCCTTGCTCTATCGAGCGGCCATCGCTGGGACGTCGATGGTTTCCGAGCTGTGTGGAGTGTAGTGTGGACTCTTACTCCTATCTCCTCTATGGTATGATACGATACTCTATCTACCTAAGGACACCCTTGAGAAAACCCTGGAAGACTGGTGGGAGGGACTCCCAAACCAAAACCGAACAAGAGACTGGCTGAAGCCAATTGGGGACGCCACCACTCCAAGACAAATCTCCACACAGAATCTGATCAAAGCAACGCTAAAACCTTTCTTCAACTACATCAAATCAATATACCCAGAAATGCGACACTGGAAAGTTGGTGCTCTCCGCACCAAGGCAAACACTGCTAGCCAATATGAGATGAGCAAAAACACCTTCCACATGGACTACTCCAACTCTGTCCTCAACAGACCTCCAAAAGAGCGGCCAATGTCGATAATCATGGCACTCGACAGCTTCTCATTCCTCCTCAAGCCCACTATTCCAACCGCATCTGGACGAGATTATGATGAAATCACAGTGGAGCCAGGGCAAGCAGTCACCTTCACCTACGAGCAACTACACGCGGGAGGCCCACACACAGGAATGAAATACATCTACCGCCTCTTCGCCTACATCGTTTGCCACGAAGCCGACTACCCAATGAATTTGGTAGCTCATGAAACGCCTGCCAGAAAGCAAAAGTCTTCTGCACGCAATAATGATGACCAACTAGATGCCACCAAAAACACAGGGAGGGCACGGAAACGTGTCAATTACAAGGACTACCAAGGCCAACACAACAACAAGAACAACACAAAACAAACTTCACACATCTTCTGCATACTACTACGCACTGCACACACCTTGGATGCATGTGCGTGCTAGTACGCACAAATGCATCACAAGACCAACAAATTGATCTTTTGAATTAAAATTTTACTTAGAAATTCATACTGGATCTCAGATGCATTTTTGTTTTTTGTAAATTGTTTTTTTATAGAAACATTTTAATGTTATTAATAAATTGCTTTTATTTTAGTTGCAGTTTATTGTTACTAATAAAATTGTTATTGTTAGCATAATATTAAATTGTATCAATTATTGTTTGTATGGCTACTATTTTTTGATATGTTGAGCAGCATAACTTTATTACAATATTACCTAACATAGAAGTCCACACACAGGCCGCTCCTTTTACATTCACTGAATTACTTAGCAGCACATCACGTTGATTTCCTTTGGTCATCTACTTCTTCCTTCTCCTCACTCACCCTATCTCCCCCCCTGTTCTCTGCACCTAAAGCGTTTATATTATCCTCAGCAACCTTGTCTTCTGATTCTTCCTCAGAAGGCACCATGTCTTTCCCAGTGACCTTCTTTAGATTCGCATTATCCAATTCAAACTCAATATTTTCCACATCTTCATACTTGTCGGAATGATATCCACTGTTGTTGTCCCAACCCTCATCGTTGTCATCGTCAATCTGCTCCCCACCCTTTTTATTAATCGGAACTATCTTCCAATTCGTACTTAGGAGTTCCTTACCTTTCTTGAGATCCTCTGTCGGTTCCCACTTTTCCCATCCATTTATTAGAGCACTCATTTGTTCCCTATCACTGTACGCCTCCTGCCATGTTGCCTCTACCTTGTAGAAATACTTCAACCCCTCCTTACTCCATGTTGTCTTTCCAAAGCTCCTCTTTTGGCCCTCTCCAGACGTGAATAGAGGCTTTGCTTTGAGGAACCTCTTCCACACTGGCATTCCATTCTTCATCAAAGAAATGACAAAAGCAATGTCGCTTGGAGTAATCAGTTGGAACCAAATCTTA
>JALLAZ010000758.1:0-12241 GCA_036939755.1 Stephanodiscus triporus | reverse complement strand
AAGCTCGAAAAAAAAGTGGTCGCAGATATGCGACCATAGCGGTTAAGCTGTTAATGCATAAAACCATGGCCACTGCCCAAACGAAGAGGATATCATGACTAATAGAGGCAATGAAGTGATAATGTAGATACCTAATGTTAATACAACTATGGGGGAAAGCCGCCTTGACTTAAAACCCCCATTATCGTCGTACCCCTCCCACCTCAAATAACGGAGGCGCCGTTGTGTCCATTGAGCCCCCCTCGCACACCCACTCCTCCAGCAATTTGCACATGTAATCCTTCATATGCTCATCCGACATCATTCCCCGAGCAATTTCCCCACCCACCGCCCCCGTCGTCGCAGCAATCTCCTTGCAATGCTCAGCACAGTTGACGTGGGGACAACCCTGTTTGGATATTCCGTCTAATACTCCTCGGCAAAATGGAATGCCCTGATCACTGCATCCTTGCCCTCGTACACATGCACCGCTACCGTGTGCTGCCCAAAGTTGTCAGCACCCTCCTCATCAGCATCATCGTCATCGTCATCATCAATGCCGTAGCCAGAGGAGCAAGATGAGGGGCACACATTGAGGATGTATGTCAGATTGGCCTCACACTCTCCCTGGACTGCCCATTCAGCGCACCCCTCCTCTCTGTCCTCCCCTCCCTCCCACAGATGGGCCTCCCTGGTCCTCCTCCTCACACCCTCTCCCTCCTCGTCATTGGCAAGACCACGTCAATTGATGTCACCAGTCCCAACGCCCCCTTCCCTTTAATCACCGCCATCCCTCGCATTGTTGAAAACCTCATCCCTGAAAAAAAACGCCCTCATCTCCAATTCAAAAATCGGCCAAAAATTGATGAAGGGGGGGGGGCATTTTAGTGATGGCGCTGTGGATTGTTGTTGTATTTTTTCAATGCATACTCGCATCGAAAACACCCTCCCTGAAAAAAAAAACCGCTGGCCAATGCTCTTCAAACTGTCGCCACGCACCTTCATCGTCTTGCTAAGATGGATTTTGCCACCTCCGATTCAAAAATCAGCCAAAAAATGATGAGGGGGGGGGGGCATTTTAGTGATGGCACTGTGGATTGTTGTTGTATTTATTCAATGCTTGCATGCATCGAAAACACCCTCCCTGAGAAAAAACCGCTGGCCAATGCTCTTCGAACTGTCACCACGCGCCTTCGTCGTCTCGTTCAAATGGATTTTGCCGCTTCCGATTCAAAAATCAGCCTAGAATTGATGAAGGGGGGGCCTTTTAGTGATGGGGCTGTGGGAAGTTATATTTTTTTAACAAGCACACGCGTAAAACTGCCACGAAAACAGAGGTTTTTTTTCAAAGAAAAATACAACACTTTTCAAAGAAAAACACAATTCAACACAACAATCAACTCCTTCACCAATACAAAGGCATTGTCCGTGGGGATCAAGCAATTTCAACCCCAGTAGGGCGCCTGACAGTGCCTTTGGGAGTTGATGTGGCAATGGAGTGGGCTGTCACCATGCTGTAGAATTCTGAAAGACCTGTACATGTGAAGTTTGTCCTTGCTAAGTGGCACGGTAAAATCACAAGAAAATATAAAATTAGTGGACAATGGCACGCAGTACTACAATCATGTACACCCCATATATGACCCATCAATCAATGCAGAAGCGGAGGATGAATAGTCCCTGTGTATTCCACTGATTTAAAGATGACATTCAATTCCCTATTTACAAGACAATTCCAATGATGTTTGATGTGCCAGGGTTCCGGTTCCGGTCAACACCAGTCTGGGGCTGTGCACGCTACTTACAACTCCCCCTGACCATGATCGCCGCTGGCAGAAATGGGTCCCTAGAGTCCTACCTAAGAGCCAATCTTGTGCACTGACAAGTTGAATTGATCAGAGACAACCCCCCAAGCAACAAGCATATGTGCTTAGGGGTGGGGTTGATAGGGTGTATGCCCATAAAAATGCTCCTTTGTTCCAACGATGATGTACCACCACAACATCGGAGCATGTTGAGGGGCATATTCCATATCAATCCCCACAAAAAGCATACCTGCTTGCTTGGGCTTGGGGGATTGTCCTTGATCAATATGTTGCATTTGAGTGCTATGCAGGGCACCCAGAGGGGCTCTAGGGGACCATTTCTGCCGGTGGTGGCCATGATTGATGATGGTTGTGTTGCCATTGGGGGGTCACGTCACCAAATACTTGGCCCGAGAAAGGAGGGACATTTTGTATGGTAGTAATGATCAATAGTGTAGATCTGCTTTAGATTTAATTGACCATAAAATGGTCGCTTAGCTATGCTTTTGTATGACAAAAAAACAGTGACAGAAAAATGCACCTACTTCCCGGGCCATTTCGATGGCCATGCCGATCAGGCAATACAATGCTGATTGCATTGTCGAGTACGGGAGGTCTAGGGCAACCCTAGATGCCATCGGACGAGCCATTGGGTGATTATTTCCCCCGTATCACCCCAGGGGACACCATGGTCATCAATTTTGGCGTAAAAAATCTTGCAGTGTTGTGAAATCGCTTTTCCAAAACTAGCATTCAAAAGTCACGAAATGGACCCTCTGCTCAGCTCATTGAAGCAATGAGCTGCATACAAATGAAGAACACCACAATTGCTGAAGAGCTCAGCTATCTTTCTGGCTATCAAATGCTGACAACGGACAAAAACTGGTGAAGTTACCAACCTGCAAAGAAGATCATAAAAAAATGTGGTTTCCTGTTTTGCAGTCAATCCCATTCCCTGGTAATGTTGATGGCTGTGCTGTGATAGATGTGGATAAGCTGCCATATGTTGTGCACATCTCCCAAAAACCAATAGTGAAGCCCTGGATCAATCTAAAGAAACACTTAGCACTTACAGTTGGTGATTTTTGCAGCCCAAAATGAACCCTCACATAGTACCATCAAATGGCGAGACATCAAAGTTTTGATGTTGACAGTCAAGCTAAGCCTAAGCTACATTTTGATATCTACAGCTAAGCAAGCCAGAGTGCAGATATTCGTGGAGTTGTGTAAGGCCTGCACCCACACAGAAACAACATAGTCCGATATTTTCCTGGCCACTCCCAAACTCCTGCAGGATCGCTATAACGAGAACGAGAAGGTCGTCATTCTATTGGTAAAGTGTGGTTGCTCTGTCTGATACCAGAAAAGAAAGAACTAATTAAAGACACAAGTTCTGTCTTTTGTCACGAAATCCTGTCACTTGAAATTGACCATTTCTCCGCATGCCACGCATAAGCTTCCAAAACAATTGACAGAAAGTTGGCAAAAAAGATTGAGTTGGTGCATCCCAAGTCCACCAGCTTGAGCGTAGGAAAAGATTGATACCGCACTTATTCGCATGTGAGAAAGATGTGACTTTCACATCCTCACATTTTCATACAGGATGACTTTGCGTTTGCCATCTGATTGGCGGTGTACAATCAACGAGAATGAAACTCATTTGTCAAGCCAGACTTAAAATTAGTGATTACTTTTTCATCTTTTGTATCGATATCGTACCCCAATAAACATCTACCGCCTGTTGCACCGAATAGAGTGCAAACACTGTTTCTCGGGCGAAGCGATTCCTTCAGTCGGACTCGTCCGCGGAAGCAGAATGCTCGTTACCATCACGATAGGGCTGCTTCGGAATGTGCTCGTAGCCAGAGCCATATCCAAATCTTTCTCCATGGTTATTGTAGGTGCTGTAGGTTGAATACCCCATGTAATATCCCGCCATCATCGAAGGATTGCCATGCTGCTGGGGGGCGAGTGGGGTATTGTAGTACCCGCCGATTCCGTGACCCTGGCTCATCGCGGGGTAGGGCAAATTTCCCGGGTAGGTGTACCCGACCGACGCAGCGGCGGGGTATGCGATCGGATAGTTCGAATGGTAAGCGGCGGGGTTGCGGCCGTAGGCGTTCATTGGCGTCTGGTAGGTCGCAGCGGTCATGACCTGCGGCGGGCGCTGCGGGTAATCGAAGTTGCCGTCGCTCGAATCCACTTCGCCGAGTCCGCCGTCAAGTTCGCTCTGCATACGCGCTTGCTTCGCGCCGACGGCGTCGTGGGGCGCGGCCTGCTGCTTCTGCTCCCAGGAACCCGTGGAGACGGCGCGATTGTACTCCCTCTGCCTCGAGGAACCCGAGGATCCGGCGCGATTGTACGCCCGATTGTTCCAACGATGGGGATGATTATTGGACCTCCAACGTCCTCCTCCTCCTCCTCCTCCGCCGCCTTGTCGATGAGCCGACGATCCCGGACCGTCGCCGGGGGTCTTGGGTGTGCTCGCCTTGACCTCGCACTCCTTCCCGTTGATGGAGACGTATCCCCTCTCGCCCGGGACGGCCGATAGGAGCCTGACGGCATCGCTCTGTTTAAAAAAGGGTTGCCGCGGTTCGGGAGAGAACGGATGTGAGAAAATTATTATTACGGCCGTGCGCTCCGATCGTCGATGGAAAAGAGAGATCGACGAGGTTCGGGTGTTGGGGAAAAAAAAAGGAAAAAAAAGAGAGAGAGCCGCGACGAGGAAAACAACGCCACTCACCACATTCTGGAACGTGACGAATCCGAAACCGCGGCTTCTCTTGGTGTCGCGATCGACCATGACGACGGAATCGACGAGGGGTCCGTATTGATTGAAGAACGCGAAGAACTCATCGTTACTCACTGGGATTATACGGTGGATGGATGGATTGAGAGGAGAGAGAGCGGGAGGGGGGGGGGATTGTGAGAGTGCGTGTGTGAGTGCGTGCGAGAGAGAGAGAGAGAGAGAGAGACAGAGAAAATGAGTTGAGGCAAGGAAACGGTCGTGCGCAGTTTCGCCCAAGCACGGTCGTCGTCGTCCAATTCGGGTTCGACTTAAAGACAAAGCGACGGAGAGGTTCGGCCGGAAGTGGATATTCGCTCTCGACACACGATCTCACAACGAGAGATATCCATCATCGTTCTCCAACACACACACACAAACTCACCGTCCGTCGGCAGGCCGCCCACGAACAGCTTGCGATAGTCGCGCTCGGTGGGAGGGATTTTCTGGTGGTTCGTCCCGGGATGATAATAGGCCTCCTCCTCCTCCGTCGCCGCCGCGCCGTAATAATAGTAATCGTCGATCCCGAGCATCGCCATGGAGGGGGGGGAGGCGGAGGACCGGGCGGCGGCGGCGAGGTTGTTGTTGTTCGGGTCGAACGACGACACCGACGAGGACGACGGCTGCTGATGCACGACCTGGGGGACCCCGCCGCCGCCGCCGCCACCATGGCGGCGTCCTCCGGTGGCGGGATCGCGGCCGCCGGCGACGACGTCCAGAGAGCCGACGGTAAGGGGGGACGTGCAGGCCGTGGCGTCGCTCGTGGGCATGTCCTTTCGGGCGGGGCTGCTAGGTTCGACGGCTTCCTCCTTTGGCTCGACGTCTGTCTTCATCGAATCGAATCGAATCGAATCGAGAGAGAGGGAGGGAGGGAGGGAGGGAGGCAGGGATGGGATGCGAGGGTGTGTTGATTGATTTTATGGGTGGAGGAACGACGCCCTCGCCATCTCCACACTGTGCGAGTCAGTGGTCGGTCGTGATTCCAGTAGGCGTTGGGCGATGATTTTGTTCGTGTCGTTTGTTGATGATAGAATCGAATCGATCTTCTCATCTTCTCCGTCCGCTGGCGGAGACGAGAGCTCTGGTGGCGCGATTTTCTTGCGCAGTAACCTAAGTATGGTATCTAATTTGTGGCGAATTTCATATATTTTAGTGTCCATTAGAAATAATTGCCTTTCGTGTTGGAAATAGTATGGATCACCTCATCCAAAGGATAGTTATTTCGGATGAATACTAATCATGTAGAGGTGAGAAGGTTTCGTCGGAAGATGTTTTGCATGTGACAGCCGTCCCCGCGAAAAAAAATCTTTCCGAACGAACGCATGTGCATGCACCGTCGTCAGTCGCAATTCTCTATCTACCTACCTCTACTCTAGATACGTAAGTAAGCTTCCAAAGATGAGAATCTTTTTCGGGTAGAGCTCAAGTTCTGCCCAATCGTAATGTCATCGCCACTGCCGTACTCCTCTACGAAGTTTGACACTGTGGAGCCCGAGGGAACAATGACAAAAACACTGGGGATTATAAGCCGCGACCAAATAATATATCGTAAAAAGGAGGAGAGAAGAAGATTAAGAAAAGGAAGAGAGCTACTTAGCTAAGGAAGGAAGGAAGGAAGGACGAAACCAACAGGAGCAGATCAACCCCCTCCCCCCCCCTACCTACCTTTCCCGAATAAGAAACAAAAAAATGAGAACGCCGTTCGTCGTCGGGCGGTGGTGGTGGCCCTGCTGCTGCCTTTCCTCCCTCGCGGCGGCGTCGTCGTCGTCGTCGTCGTCGTCGTCGTCGCGGCGGTGGCCGATCCTCGCTTCGTCGTCTTCCTCCTTCGTCGTCCCACCCGCCTCGTCGTTCGCGATCCGTCCCCCCCCCGCCGGAGTCGGAGTCGCCGTCGTCGTCGTCGACGTTCCGCCGCCGCCTCCTCCGTCGTCGACGTCGACGAGGACGATGGAATGCTTTCGCGGGGGGACGGGAGGAGGACATCGACATCGACATCGACATCGACGATTATCCGCCACGATCGTCAAAAAGACGATGTCGTTGTCGTCGTCGTCCGACGACGACGACGACGACGGCACGATCGGCGGAACGACGACGACGGCGAGGGTGGAACCCCAGGTCTTCTCGACGGGATACTCGACGCATCCGGAATTGGACGTCGCGATATACGAGGCGACGTCCATGGCGCTCGCCTCCCTCCCCCCCCCTCCTCCTCCTCCACCTCCCCCCCCCGTTGTCGTCGATGATCATGGCGAGAAGAAGAAGAAGACGACGACTAAGACTCCGACGACGACGAAGAAGAAGATGATCGACCTGGCGATAGTCGCGGCGTCGAGCCTGTACGACGCGCCGTCGAGGATCGTTCCGCTGGTACTGCGTTCGGCGACGAGGGAGGGGGGGTACGGCGGAATACGACATCTGGTGGGCGGGACCGCGGGGGGGGTCATCGGGAGCGAATGCGTCGTCGACGTCGTCGGGCCGGGGGGGGGAGGAGGGGGAGGAGGAGGAGGCGGCCGCGCCGCCCGCGTCGTTGAGTCGGAGGGGACCCCGGCGGTATCCGTGACGCTGGCCCTGCTCCCGGACGTGGAGGTACGCACGTTTCGATTGTCGGGGGGCGGCGGAAGGGGGGGGGGGAGGAGGAGGGACGACGCTACGGAATTCGATCCGACGAGGCCGGGGACGGTGGAGGGGTGGAAGAGAGACGTCGGCCTCGGCGGCTTCGGAGACGACTACGTGGACGACGACGTGGACGACGACGACGACGGGCCGATATTCATGGTCTTGCCCTCCCCCGCATTCCAGAATGACATCGACGACTTCCTCGGATGTCTGTCGGTCGCGTACCCGCGCGGGACGACGTTCGGCGGCATCGCGTCGACGGTCTCGTCGTTGTCCCGGGCGAGGATATTCGCGTATTCCGCGAAGGGGGGGGAGGAGGAGGAGGAGGAGGAACGTCGATCCTCGTCGACGTCCCCGACGCGCTCGTACTCGTCGTCGTCCGCTGCCGAGAACGCAATATACGGCGACGGATGCGTCGGCGTCGCGCTACGGGGCGACGTTAGGGTCGATACCATGATAGCGCAGGGCGCGAAGCCGGTCGGGGGGGTGTATCGCGTCGTCGCCACGGGGAGAGGGCGCTCCTCCACCTCGTCGTTGTCCTCGTCGTCGAAATCTCCGAGATACGAGGAAGGGGACGAGGGGGAGGACGACGATGCCGATCAGGCGAGCAGGTCGACGATCGGCGCAATCGTGCTCGACGAGGCGGCCACCGTGGACGAAGACGAGGCGGGGGGAAGGAACGACGAGGACAGTTCGGGGGAGGAGGAGGACAACGACGACGACGAAGAAGACGACGGGGCTTCGGAATCCCAGAAGAGGGAGGCCAAGCGCGCGCGACTCATGGCAGACTACGCCAAGGCTCGCATACCCAAGCCTCCGTTGGCGGAGGCGAACTTCGTTATGAATCGTCTGTCGGACGACGATCGGGCGTACATGAGAAGAGCGCTCCTCATCGGGCTCGAGCGGGGGGGGGGAGTCGTCGGTCGTACGCCGAACGAGCTCGCGAGGCTGGCGAAGGGGGAGGGACATCGTTTCACCGTCCGGCAGGTCGCGAGCGCGGGGATGAAGGACGGGTCGGTGACGTTCCCGTTGGGGAGCGTGAACGTGAGCGTCGGAGCTAGGTGTAGATTCTTCGTCAGGGATGGAGAGTTCGCGAAAAAGGAGGCGAGTTTGTTCTATTTTTTTGGGGGGGGAGGGGGGGAGTATTCTTTTTTTTCGCTGGTCTCTTACCGAGACCTTCCACTAACCACCGATGGACGATGTACTCTCCGAAATATCATTTGCAGGTCGAGGCGTTGTGGACGGGGTACAAAAAAAGGGAGTTGGAATCGACCTTGATGGGCGGAGAAGATGCCGCGAGTCCACCCACGGCTTGTCTTGTTTTGCCAACGCTCGACCGTGGCGTGAAGTTATTCGGGGGAAAGGCCGGGTACGAGAGTAACATGGCAATTAATTACCTGCCGTCGACCTCGAGCATTTTCGGCTTCTTCGCCAACGGAGTCCTGGGCAAGCTCGACGGCACGTTCGCGGGACCGACGACCGGCGGCGGCGTCAACGATAACATGCTGCACGGGAGCAGCTCCCAATACGTCGTTTTCCGCAGCAAGACGAAACGACCGTTCTACTCCCCCCGAAAGGCCGCGGCCGACGCCGCGAACGCCGCGGCCATCGAGGCGGAGGAGGAGTCCGCATCAAGGCAGCTCGCTGCCGAGGACGAGAGGCGCTCGCTCGCGTCCAAGAAAATCGCCCCGGATGACGGCGTCGATCGATCTGAGGCCTGGGGGGGCGGCGCTCCGCGATCCGAGGACGGGGAGCTCGTCGTGCGACGTCGCGAAATTCACTCCGGCCGCGCACTGTCGGTCAGTACCGTCGAGTGGAGCGTCGCCGAGAAGACGGCCAAGCCGACGTCCGCGCTGGAGGGTTACATGTGGGAGAAGGAAACTCAGGTCGATCGCCTGAGGGAGCGGGTCCCGCTTGCTCAGCTTTTGACGAACACGAAGGTGGCGATGCAAGATCCGGCGTCGCCCAAGCCGAGGGATTGGATCGGGTCGGTGAAGAGGGCGGGCGCCGATGGCAAATTCGTTATCATACCGGTGAGATTCTTCAGATTTGTGCATTTCATTCGTGTTCGATCCTTATCCAGTGAAGATCTCTGACCCGGGTCTTAATCGTGTCCTTATGAACATGCTTGTACAGGAGTGTAAGAGAATGGAGCCGGTATCGGGAAGCTTACGAAAGCGATACGACCTATCAAAGCTCGTCAAGCAACTCACCGCAGCTGGTGCGCCCGCCATTTCTGTCAACAGCGATGGTGTCCTTTTCGGCGGTTCAATGGACGACATCACCAAGGCGAGGGAGGCGTCCGATGCCGCTGCCGTGGCGGAGTCCCTCAATACAAGTGATGGAGATGGAGTCGTGGCGCCTCCTGTCCTAGCGTCAGACCTCCTACTTTACCCGTATCAATTGTACAAACTTCGTTTGGCTGGCGCCGATGCCGTGACATTGATAGTGGGCGCCTTGGAGGGCAAGGATTTGCTTTATCTGACCAAGATTGCAAGTACCGTCCAGCTCCAGGTGGTCGCGAGCGTCACATCGGAGGTACAGATCTCGATGTTAAACAAGCTCGGGGCCGGGAGCGTTGTCGCATTGGTGGTTTCCAATCGCGATCTGGAAACATTCGGTTTCGACGGCAGTGGGGAGCAAGCGCTGAAATTGCTCCAGAGCGAGGCGCTGGCGTCGTTCCGAGAGAAGAACGGCGACGACGTTCCAATTTTGGTTGAAGGTCGGGTGGGTATAGTGGGCGCCATCGATGGGGATAGTGCAACGTACGTACGGGCGTTGAAGGATGCCGGAGCATTTGGTGCGATTGTTGGCGGGGGCATCGCCGCGGTCAACGAGGAAGATGTGGCCGATTCCCTGGTCAGATTGTCTCTATAGATATCAACATCGCGCGAATCGAAAGTGAGCTAGCTATATCAATTATTTACTCTAATGATGCATTGGGCTTCTCAGTCTATGTCGTAAGTCGTAGCGCGACGGGTTGCAGCACGCGATTATCGAGAACTTCCTGCTCTCATCGTGGATGATGCCACGGGGGAAGGGCTCGCCCGCCATCGGCAGCGATAGCCAAAATGGCATCATTGCCGACGGCAGGCCGCCATAAATGAATAAATGATGATAGTAGAGATAATAAGCAATTCAACCGGAAAGTCGAAATTTGAAGCTCAGCTCAAACGAATAAATGTGGGACAGAGTGAGCACAATTTACGTCATTCTCCGTTCACCCTGAAAGAAAAAAATAAAATTTGTTGGGCCCGGTAAAGAGAGTGAAGGAACCATGAGGATTTAAGTTCAAGTAATTATATCAATCGTAGTGACCAAATAAATAATATGCTAATTGCAATTAGAACATATCTAACAGTCATGTAAAGGATGAAAACAAAATGCAATCATGTGTTCACTATGCACCAAACAAAAAAAGACACGCAGGTAACGTCATCAAATATTGGTGATGTTACTGACATCCTCCACTCCATACCACCAGTCATCGAACTGGTTGTTGCGCACCGTGCTAGCTGACCTACCCCGCTGGCAATGAGTCTCAGCCATCTCACGATCATCATTGACTGACATAGCATTCCTCTGCTGCTGATGATCTGCCACTGCTGGTGCGGCAGCAGAATAAGCTGCTGAGGCCCACTGATGTGCCGCCACCACCGCCACCACCCCATGCGGCGGGGCCAACACTCTGGTCCTGTCGGGGTACTTGGACACCCAAATTCAGAAAATGGGGCGCTGGAGGGGCGCAACTTTCAAAAAGTACATCCGGGAACAGCTCGCGTGCTATTCCGAGGATGTGACTACAAAGATGAAACGTAATTTCAAGTTCGTCAACGTACATGGCAATGCATTTCATGACGTAACAAGCACATGTGTTCTTTCTGATTATGACTGGGAATAAGTGTTCTCCACTTGATCATCGACAAAATGGGGGTAATTTTGGCGTAGTTGTGCCATCGTATAGGATCCCAAAACTACGCCCAGCGCAGAATGACATCATCAGCTTGTGATGGTTGAACAATAAAGCTGGGTAACAATGGGAATACGGTTTTTCTTTGTCATCGTTAGGGGACAGGTTTTTCATGTGGTTTCAGACCGTGAAGGACTTTCCCGACGCCCGCTGGATACAGGCGTCCGTTGGGGTCCGTCTCGATGCCCTCGTCACGGGTGGGTGTGCTCTCTCCCTGACCCCTGGGGATGACCAGGATGGTCGATGGGGCGACACTTTGTCCCCAGGCAGTCAGGGGCCAGGGGTTCAGGTTTGGGTTCGCATCTTGGGATACTAAACCCTTCACTTTTTGGCACCACGAGCACTTGACTAGTTTTCACACTTAGGTAGGATTAGCTTAGGCTTGGGATGTATCCAATCATGACATCATGTGTCCGTCGAGGGGATGACGAACCTAGGTCCAGTCCACCCATATCTGCATACCAGTCCAGCGGCTGTACTGTAACTACCTATCGGTAGGTACCGTACAGGCATGTCCTGGCACCCATCACATTAATGGCCTCCCTTTTTGCAAGATCTAAAAAACACTAGTTAAATTTTCCACAGTAGGGAACACTGTAGTTCCCTATAGCTTTTAATTTTTTCGCTGTATGTAACTACCCCCTATTCATCCCCACCTCAATCTCTCTCCTATTTGAATGTCAATACACAAGCCCATACCCTGTCGCTCAGAAAAGCCATCGAATCATTTATTCTTCCAAGCCTCAAAACAACTCCCATGCCCGACAACTGATTCTTGTTCCCTCCTTCCTTCTTTCCCTCTTTCACGTCAATATCTATTATCCATAGGCGCAACAACAACATGCACAGAGCATGAACGACCGAAATTGATTTGTCACCCAATTCTTGCCTCTCAATATACGTTCTCTGATTGAATGCCCTGGAGTAGAAGTGACGCCGAGCACGCACAACCGATGACGTCGCCTTAGAAGATGGAGGGATGACAATAATTATAGATGCCCCAGCACATAGATGTGCGATGTCTTCGGGAGGAACCCGCTTGAGAAGTGGCATGGTCACCGACGGAGTGAGTGTGCAGTGGGGGGG
>JALLAZ010000757.1:0-12244 GCA_036939755.1 Stephanodiscus triporus | reverse complement strand
TTTTGGTCAGTAACATTTAATGTTTTTTAGATCCATTAAAGGCTTTTGTGAGGTAATCGAGCAATGTTGGTTGCCATCACTGCTTTTTCAAAAACCGCTTGCTAATTTACCACAATAGCACGTCGTCGGCATGTTGGACCAGAAACGGAGTAGTGGACCGGAACGGAGTGTTGATGCTGGAGACGGAGCATTTATGGGCGGACCGGAGACAACACGTGTACCAGAAGACGAGCGTTTTTTCTGGAGACGAGCCGTTATTTCAATTTAAAAATATTTTCTTGATGACTATTGACATGACACACCATGTTCATGTCTACAACTTCGAACTGACAAAGAAGATATTTCGACCAAATTTATTTCTTGAAAAATTCTCCAGTGCAGCCCCTACTTTCAACCCCTTTGCTGTCACCAGTGGTAACCTTCCCCTTGTCAATAAAATAAACCATACACATTGCTTGTGCTGATGTGAACTCTATCCCCTTTTCACTGCTGCTAGTAATGGCCATGAACTTGACATGTGCATCCCAAATCTGTCCAATGCAAACCATCTAGTACTAAGGCTACATACGAACAAAGGATAAGTTGCACTGGATGCGTTGCTGGTGTTTTTCACTCTCCTCTTTGGCCATGGCAGTAGAAGGAAAAGTGCGCAAAGCTTGTTTAAATGACTGCCGACAGACCGCCAACAAACACAACCAATAATAAATTATGGTTAAGAAATCTTGCGTAACTTTTCGCCTTGTTAAGTCTCAGATGATGGCGCTGCATAGATTTAACTGTTAATAGCAGAAGCTGTTGCCAACGAAGTAAGGACCCAAACTAAGAATTTATCTTATCCACTGTGTATTGTATCAATTTACTCATCCGGCTGTTCCGACTTCATCAACAAATGCAAACCCCGCTTTTTTACTAGTTCCAGTCCCATTCGGAAGTAAGGCCTACTTTGTGCATCCATAATCCTTATGGCTTCATCAATATGAACTAGCTTTCGCAGGCGGCCCTTTTCGGGCCATTCCGACTTTACAGATGATACATAGAGAGGGAATAGAAATAGACGAACGTAGGAGTAGTCTTCAAACGATTCATTTGGGGCCACGGTGGGTGTCATTCCTGTCATGCCATTGAAACCATCAGCACTAGTGCTCCAGTTAGAGTCAGATGAGACTTTTCTCTTGACCGATGATAGGATCAGTTCAGGGTCAGTCGGCAAGGATGACAACTCAGTCTTGACACGCTTGGGGAGTGGAGGGCACAATCCTTCATGACAATTGCTCATTCTTCCCTCAACTTCACCGCCCGCCTTGGCTTCCACATCCGAAACTCCCAACTCTTTTAATATCCCTTTCTTCGACTTTGCCCTCTCATAATCAATCGGTTCCAAACACCCCCCCAACAATCCAACAATCCCACCCTCCTCATACGTTTCTCTCATGGCGCACTCCTCCTTCGTCTCGTCAGCGTCCCAGCCGCCCTTGGGCAAGATCCACTCCTTCTTGCGGGACGCACTGATAAGGACGATACGGCCATCTCGCGTGATGGGGATTGTCCCAGCAGTCTGTCGCATGAGCTTAGTAGTGGGAGAGTGCACAAGCCATCGTTGGAGAGAACGTCCTTGGCGAGATGAACTAACCTTGATGAGTTTGCTTGCAAATGTGGTCAGGGACGCTGTCCTTGGAGATAGCAGAGCTCTCGAGTTCTCTGAAACTTTGGCTGTCTCTGTCGAAGCGCAGTGTCCCGATGCGAAACGTACTTGTTCGACCGCCACACTGACGTCCCCCCCGCTGCCTGAAAGAGCATCACTTTCCAAGACAACAGCAGAGTTCGCACTCACAACCTCCAACGGGGGGTCATTCTTCACAGCCAACGAAGCGACAGCAGTGGTTTCGTCACGTGTGGCGCTTCGGCCACAGGACGAGGTGGAGACAATGGAAGAACTCGACGACAGGACCTCTTGCGAATTGTTCCCGTCCGATGCAGTCGCAGTCCCCGCCATCGTCTCTGCGGATCTCTGTGACGAGAGTTCCAGATACTTATCCAAAACAAACGACTTCTCTGCACAGAGTTCCACCTCCTTTGGCGAAAAGCACACCCCCGAAACGCTGAAATCAAAAATGCTTGATGCAACCCTTTTCAAGTCCTGGGCCATACATATGGGGGGGGACTTGATCCGCCCCTGCCCCGTTGGTGTTAGCCTCTCCGCCCTTCTCCCCCTCCTCCCCTCGGGCGTGCCAAGGGAACGTACGAGCGCGTCACCATGTCCTGAAAAAAATAGATGATTAATTTAACCAAACTATGATATTTGAATGAAAACGCTGCGTCTACGACCGAACATCCAATGTTCGGTCGTCGCGATGATATGAATAAGCGACTTAGGACTCATTTGGCCGCTGGCTTGCGGTCGTCATCAGAGTCGGTGATGTGGCGGCGGAGGCGCTTGAATGCTGGCTTGCGGTCGTCGTCGGAGTTGGTGAGGTCGTCGTCAGAGGAGTTGAGATCGACGACAGCGGTGGCTGCAGCTGCGATAGGGGCGACCCAATCTTCATGCTTGATGTGCTCTGGGCAATCTCCCTTTCGGATGAGTCCGAAAGGGAGATTGCCATTTTCATCGTGTAGGATGAAACGACAAGCAAGCACGAAGGGAGGGGCACTCATAGCACCACCATTTCCAGCCACATGCTGAAGAAGCCTGACTGGTTCAGTCTTGCTGAGAGACTGAACGAACTCGTGTAGTGACCTCTCCACGAATGACGTGAGGATTTTTCTGTTGGCGCCATCGTATATGGGGTAACTCTTTGTCCCCACATCGCGCCTCTCCTCGGCTGTTGGGTTGCGCCAGCGGGCCTCTCCGTTCTTGTCGACCACCTTTACAAGATTGGCCATTCTTGTATCAGTGCCCTTGAGGGAGGCGCCTACTGACTCCTGCTGATGATTTCTGCTGCTGCCTTCGCTTGTCTGATAAATGCTGGCCGTGACCACCCTACCAGGAGGATTGGCATTCTGGAAGCGAGAAAGCTTGGCACAAAACAATTCAGAAGTTAGTTGGACAGCATTTGCTTTCTCCTTCTCGGTTGGCTCTCCGACATTACGAAAGGCACGCTCCGCTGCTACACTCTTGGCAAGTAGTCTCGCACGCCTTGCCTCGTTTCTTCTATCCTTTTCCGCCCTACTATACATGGTCTGCTTGATACCATAGTGTTTACAACAAGACCCACAATGAGCACCACTAATATGAACCCTACCAGTAAACCCCGCGGCCGGTCCCTTGCACTTTAGAATGCCCGATGCGCAATTACTACCAGTCATGGTGAGTAGATAAGAATAGATCAATCGGCTTCTCTCTGGAAAGTGTGCGCAGTAAAATGCTGGCCGAAAATAACAATGACATCCAGACAGAGAAAATCTTCTTTCGTTTTTTTTCGAGAACCAATGACAAAGAGGTAGAGTACGGTACTTACTTACAGTATCTACCTACTCTACATACTCTTTATGGCTACGGACAGACAGGCCCCCGCGGAGTAGATGTCGCCCTCCCCCACTGCTACCGTCTCTTCGCCGTCGACCCCATCCGCCGCCTCGCGTCGTCGTCGGCCCCGAATGGCAGCCGGCTGGGGTGAGTCTGCCATATATAGTGTTGTGTGTGGGTACTGGAGAAAAGGTGCTCTGAGGGACTCTAGAGTCATATATTGACACCATATCATTCACAAGCACTGACTTCTTTGATTCGTCGTTCGAGAAAGGCACGGGCGGGAGCGGTAGAAATGACTTGATTTTCGGGTCGCTCATCTTTGGACTCCTTGTTGAAGGATCAGGTTTACTCTGGATACCTTGTTCGACAAAAAAGTAAAGGGCCACCAAATGGCCAGGCCTTGTTGGGCCGTCGCTTCTCAGAGTAAATTCATTGCCACTCCTACACTCGGAAACTTCTTGGGGGAGCTTCTAGAGCTCTTGGCCATTTGCATCGTTATTACCACAGTCCTGGGAAATGTCAATCAACATCGTTCCCTGTGTGAAGTTCGTTTCATTTCGAAGATGTTAACATTAAAAGAGAAGCCGTGGTTAGCGACGGTGCATGCGCAGAATAAAATTAATCAAGCCCCCCACCCCCCCTCCATTTGATACAGCCGCAAGAGCGGGACGAACCCCGTCATGTGCGGTCGGAGTCGTGGTCTAATGAAGTGGACAGTTTATATCATCAGCCGATCAGGCTCCCTGATCCGACACGTGGAATAACCGAAAGTCAAAGCAACTTTAAGTTCGACTATCTGATCCAGGTGACAACATTGCCAACAACTCCGAAAGTCGCAGCCTGCGACATTCCAAGCGCCACCGAAACGGGTTCAGACAGGTTCAGCAGCCCCCCCCCCCACACACAAACCCTTCCCCTTGCGCGCTCCTCACCATCATCATCCGCCCCCGTTCGTTCACTTTAGGGAGTTCCCAGGGAGGGGTCGGGTGTCGGTGTTGCGGAGTTGAAGTCCCACACGTGGTTCTACGATACCCCACCCGTCCTTCCTCCGCCGTCCGCACCTACCTGCCGTCTTTCTTTTTTTTCGGATGTCTTTTTCCTCGGTCACGTAAGTAAATATGGGTAAGTAACAGGAGAGCGAGTTTCTCGCCACCCGGTCGGTCCTCCCACAACGCGAAAGCCCCGTCTGTCCATTCATTTCACCTCATACACATCATTTTCCACCGCCGACCTCACCTCTACGATAAGTAGAAAATCGATTCGGATGCCGAGGAGGAGCGGCCTACGACGACGCGACGTCGATGCACGCGTCGCGCCACCGAGGACGTCTAAATCTAGGTCGAGGACGAGGGACTACTCGGCTGTGTCGTCGTCTGCGTCGTCGTCTTCGCGCGCGCACATCACGCTGGCGCTCGTCGTCGTCGTCGTCGTCGGGGTCGTGGTCGCCCTCGTCGTCCGCCCCGACGACCCCCTCCTCCCGCGCGCGTCCGCGTTCGTGTCGTCGTCTTCGTCGTCGTCATGGTCATCGTCATCGTCGATCGTCGATCGTCGTGGCGTCCGTAGTCGTCGTCGTCCGTCGACCCGTCGGGCGGACCGCGTCGTCGTCGTCATCGCGCCCTCGTCGCGGGCGGACGACGACGACGACGACGCCAACGACGACGACACCAACGATTACGACGCGATCGATCGTCCGGCCGAAAACGTGCCCAGGACGGGGTATTCCCTTCATGACAAGATGGAGAACGTCGATAACGTCGAGCGGTTCGTCACGACTCTCACGCCGCTGTCGGACCATCGGATGACGATGATGATGTCGGGCGGGACGACGAGGGTGGACTTTAAATACGACGAGGACGGATTCCCGATCGGATATCGTGAGGTGACCGACGATGACGACAGCGAACACGACGACGACGACGACGCCGGACATTGGGGCGTGGCGCGCATCGACACCTTCTCCACGCTGGGGGACGTCGGCGGGGAGCCCACGCGGTGGCTGATCTCCATGGGGAACGACGACGACGATGGCGGAGACGGCGGGGTGGATTCCTATGCGATGATCGACTTACCCCCCTACTCGGATGTTCTCGCCGACGAGATTCGGAATTTCATGAATCGTCGCGCCGCGCGGGACGACGACGACGTCGAAGTCGACGCCGCTCCGCCTGCGGGTCACGATGTCGACGATGTCGACAATGTCGACGGCGGCGGGGGCACGAAGAGGACGAAGAAGAAGACGACGACGACGACGACGGCGATGACGGGGAGGAGGGGAAACCTGGACGTAATCCTCATCACGAGCCGTCAGTGCATACATTACGACGCCTCCCCGGGCGTGTACGTGACGCGCAGGTCCGACCTGACGAGGTGGAAGGTTGCATTCCCGGGCGCGAATGTCGTCATGTACCGTCTCGACGTGCCGCGGGAATGCCGGGACGGGGTGACGCAGGCGCTCGACGGGTACGGGCCATGGGGGTACAACGAGGTGGACGGGGGATGCCACGACGACCACATCGATGACATCGAGGGCGATCGATCCGCCGGGCGACGACGGGGGATGTTCGTTGAGACCGGACGACCGCTGACGATCGAGGAATGGGACGACGATACCAAGTCCAGGGTCCTGACCCGGGGTGAGTTTCCGCCGGACGACAACGAAGCGACAGCTGCGGGGGGGGAAGGCGACGTCGATGACGACGACGACGGAGACTCGTCAAGGTACTCGCCCGAGGCAATACGTCGGCGGGAGGAGGCGTATCGCCTCCTGGCGGTATACACCCCCGGACACACGTTCGGCAGCGTGACCTACGTCTTCCCCAAGCGCGGCATCTGCTGTTCGGGGTACGCCCTCCCCCTGGACAGTACGGATGACGGCGGGGGGTACGACAATGACGATGATGACAACGACGACGACGGATCGGCCCCCTCGTTCGGCAGCGGCGCCGGGAGCGCGTCCCCGCCGCCCCGGGGTCCGAGGCTCGATTATCGGGGCTACCTCGCCACGTCGGCCTCCCGACCTCGACAGATGTCGTCGGCGCTTTCGTTGATCGACGATTACATCGATCGCTTTCGAGTGATATTGCCCGCCCGGGGGGATGCGGTGTTCCTGGATTTGGACACGGAGACGAGGAGGAGGGAATTGATGGAGAGCGTTGGGCTGTATAAGAAGATTTCCGATATATACGCTCGGCTGGGTATAGTAGAGTGATTTCTCTGTTTCGATAGTGCGCACTGGCATAAATAATTTCTTCGTGCATCAGAATAGTACCTCTCCAGAGGAATGACTACCATCGGCAAAGCAGTCGATGATTTCTTTAAACTAAGCAAACTTGGCAACAATATGCTAAACATCTTAATCTAGAGCATCCCTATTCCAACGTCTACCAGGCTGATGCCGAATAAGAACAAGAAACAGTCTCGTCTCAATTCCTTGTTCTGCCTCCGTTTACCTTGCAGCACCCATAAATCCTCCTTGAAGCTCATCGCGATCTCCTCCCCAATCTTGTCCAAGTGCGGGAAATGACGGGCCTGCTCCTCGCGAAACTCAGGGTAGCTTATCTTGGGCAGGAGCTCGACGTAACGCTTGCGTCCCACGATTGAGGAGGCGGCACCCCAATCGTCGCTGGAATCGACAACAATCGAGTCGAGCTTGTTGTTCTGATGCGACTTGTCCGCCCACGCGTAGATGCACCGCAGCCTGTGAGGCGCCTCGACTTGATCGCGGAAATGACGTCCGAGGGTGGCCTGGAACGTTTTGGTGAGCGCCCCGCGGGCTTTGAGCTCCCTCCGACGTTCTCTCCACGACAATCTCCTCTCCGAGACGAAGGCGGCCGGGGAATCCGCACCGCTGATGGCGGCGATATCCGAGACGTCCTCCCCGCCCAAAAACCACGCGTTTGCGTCAGCGCTCCCAAAGGTTCTCAAAGGACAAACCTCCAAACTCAAGAACATCATGTCGCGCAACGCAGTGTGCACCGGTTTCATGGCCAAATTGACGCAGCTGTTCATTTCTTCTTCGTCGATCAATCCATCGCCGTCGTCGTCTATGAGATTCCACCACGATTGGACCCACTGGTGGGCAGGAAGGTTGGCATATGCATTGAACATTATCGAAATATTTTTTGCGTTCACCGTGGTACGATGTGGTGGCAATGCAGTTTTGGAGACAGCAGCTCGGTCGATATCGCCACTTGTTACCGTTGTGAGCGTATCCCAGTTTTCTAAAAGCGTTTGGGCAGATGCTCGAAGGAGGAAGGTGCGATAGATCTCGGTAGAAGAGGAGAAGGCCCGAGCGACGATATCGTTGAGTTGACGAATTTGTTCTTCGACTTCTCGGTCCCCACATGATCCTTTGCAGTTATTTTCCTCAGAATATTCCACAAATTGACGTAAATAACAAAGTGGATTGCCCGCATCTAATGTCCCTGCCACGTGCTTCTTGAGATTGGGATCCGGAGGCAAGCCTGCGGACAAGATCCGTATTGCTTCATGCATCGTCGCTTCAAATTTCGCCTTTTCTATTCTTTCCTCTGCAGCGGAGACACTATCCAGGAGTCTGAACAAATTTTCGACCGAATTCGTAGCCTCCGCTCCAAGAGCCGAGACGCTATTTTGGCCATTGATTGTCTCGCTGATCTTCAACCCTTCATCGACGAATTTCGCAATCATCTTCAATCCATCGGCGAATTCCAAGTCCAATTTTTCTTGCGCATCAGCGGCTACGTCCAGTGTTTCCATGCCCCTCGTGGCTTGATTCGATGTGAGCCCACAATGCGACAGCATTTACGAAGGAAGAAACGGAGGAAATGTTGAAGTCAGCGTTCCGCTTCGACGACATAAACTGCGAAATGAAGAATGCAATGCACATCTCACCAGTATCCACACCAGTCGAATTTAATTCGGTCAGCAGCTCGGCCAGCTTATCCCTCTTCGCCGAGGTTTGGGCCCATACCCCTCCACCGGCGGTGTTTGTATCGGTCCCCCATGTCGGAGCGGGTTTGCTCGACGGCGGTGCTGACGCCTGCTGCGAGGTGGTGGGGACAGGTCGAGACATGGGGTTGTATCCCAATAAGTTGTCGGAGGAGGTGCATGGCGATGCATGGAATTGGCGAGCGGGAAAGCAGCAATCGCCCAGTCGTGATCCGGTGTATATTTTGGGGACGTGCATCGTCTTTGGCGGGAGTGATGGGTCGACACGTGATGACGACAGCGAAAGTTGACGGGTCGAAGACGCCGGCAATGAAATCGCCATCGTCAATGGAAGGGGCCGCCTTCTAGATAGACGGCTGCAATGAGAAACAAGCTTCCTATTTGTTGTCTGCATGGTCGAGGGATGATTGGATCAGGCCAGGTGGTTGCATGCCCGGCCCACACCCTTAACTCTACGTTTGACCTGAATTTACCATTATTGGGTCCCTGAAAGCGAGAATTTCGCTTCCCTCCCACTGAGACTGTTGTTTGGCAGGTATCGTAACCCTTTCCCCTCTAGGGGGGCATTTAGGGGGCGTTTTGGCTTAACCATTACATATCTCCGCTAATAATGGTCTGATTGACATGATTGCAAGTGGAAAAGTGTTCACTGATGTGTTGGCAATGCGTTTCAGCACTTGAATCATGTTCATTGGACAATTATTGGCTGAGATATAGTATCACTAAGTATCGGTGTGGTAGGTCTAGGTCATTTTTGTTGTTTTCCCTAAATATTTAACTATGCGTGTTTATCATACCCCTCTCCCTAGCATTCTTTACAAATTGGCTCCTTGCAAATTGCACCCCCATAACAGAAGTTCTGCACCTCATTTGTCTCACCTTGGCTGTTTGTTCCGTTGATAGCTGCTTTCGATAGCACATCAAACAACATTTTCCTGATAGCATTCCGAGACTGACTGACCCTATCTGTCATACATTGGTTCGTCTTCACCCATGTTCCGCACTTATATTGCACCAAAACTTTTGCCTTTTTCAATGGGCAATGTTCTATCCCATTTTTGAAGCCATTCATGCAAAAGAAACACTTCTTACAATTGCAGGGTAAAAATGCTGTCTGCCGAATGAACCTCGCCTCAGTCCTCAGTCGTATCCTTCCATTCTGTGCTGATACCGTAATTCATGAGCGCTATTCCTAGATCTATCTAGAAGTCACGTTGTCCTTGGTGTTTATCATCGTATCTTTGCCATTCTTTTTTACCAACACCCCCCTTTGCTAGGAAACATACAACAATATACACCGAATGCACTGTCCAATCCCCAGCAAAAAATTCTTAGGTAGTAGTAGCGGTTTGTCCGAATACTTCTTGAATAGTCAGCATTGTCACGGTTGTTCCAATCCACCCTGTTCATCAACGCAACATAATCTGCATGAGCTTGTGGCTCCGGTATGGTTGCTTGCTCTCTCTTTCCACGAATACGTCTCTTTACCGTAAGTCCCCAAGATGACCCGATACTATTGTTCAACAGAAACATGACTTGCTTTTTGTCTCTCCAGGTAGTGCATTGAATGTAGTGCATCTTCCGTGGGCAACTAGCCGTCATCTTTATGTATGCTTCCCGGAACCACCCTCATGACAACATGTTCCTTGCTCCATTAGAAAGCTTGATAAATGGTACATCCTCATCCGCTCGTTGTTTCTTATCAGTTGGAACAATAGTGCCAACAAGAGACCATGTGTATTTCTCGTACAAATGCTTCACCAGTTTCATCGAGGTATAGTAATTATCCAAGTACATCGTTCAACCCTGTATCATCCCTGTTGCCTCAGTCACCAGATCCGCTGCATGAATAAGTCTCTCACAGATGCCAACAGTTGTGCCGTCTGTCTTATTACTATCCTTCCCACAGTATACTTCAAAGGATAGCATGATTGCTGAGTACGCACAACACCGACAAAAAACTTTGATCTCGTGCTTGATGGGTTTGGCCGGCATGTACTGCACAAATGCGACTGCCCTGCCAAAATATCTTATCATTGACTCTTCAAGGGAAAGATTCTGGCCAGCTTGCCACACTTTAATCAACCTCTTACCAATTTCGTCAAGGACATATCATAATTTGAAAAGTAGATCATAAGCGGGCTCACCTTCATTCTTCCTTTAGTCATTCTCCGCAAAATGTACATGTCTGCGTAAGAACTCAAATGCATCTTGCCGCATTGAATTCCTCACATATGGAATGCTCAGGCCATAGGGTGACCACTGCCAAATCTTTTGTGCAGATCTCTTCTCTATCTGAAATGACCACCTTGTAGAATCAGGATACCAATCCAACCTATGATGTATCCAGGATTGATGTCCCATCATACTGCCTCATTATCCACGCAGTGCCTGCGTCCAGGAGTTGGCTCGTCTCCAGTCGTAGGGCACACATCCACCAGATACTTTTTTTCTTCACATTACCGTGTTCATTGCATCGCTCTTTTTCCACAATCCAATCCTCGTAACAGTACTTCCTTGTCTGCAACGCTACTTTCACAAAGACCGACACGGCAATATCACCAGGAATATCAATGCCAGGTTGTCTGCAGAGCGCACAATATCTTTCATGAATTGAGTAGGTCCAACGGAAGGACCGCCATGTGGACCTGTGTTTGCATATGAAATGAACTTCCAAACACTTCTGACATTGTATGATTCAATCTTTGATTTCGTCATATTAATTGAGCAAGTTTTGAAGTACCCCACCACCCAGAATGGATCGATGATGAACTTAATTTGTTGTGGGAGAGAGCAATGAGAACCAGGGGCTTTTGTTATCTTACACAGCCATTTTAAGTCACACGTTTCACCATTCCATGCAACCAGAACAATGTCTCCAATGTGTTGACCTCACGGTAGAACCATGATGTGAGTTGTTGCCATACTCTTTTGATCCCCTCAGCTGATTGAATCCTCTCATTGTCATAAGTAATCTGGTGTACATCAATACACCGCTGCTCCCACATGTCGGTTCACGGGCAAACGTACGAGTTGAATACGTTAGGTGGGCAAACAATGTCATCAATTCAGTCCTTTCCTATCCCCCCCCGCAGCAATCCTGACCCAGAAAATCTCTGCAGATATATGAATGATCCCAGCTGCCTTGCCAGCAATTTAAATGTCAAACGACATATAAACAGCCTTCCCATCTTTTTGCCCTGGGGTTGTCCGCAGGGCATGAGTAGTCTGCTGTCCCCTCCAGAGCAGGAGAAACCTCCAAAAAGCCATCTCCTGGTGCCTCAAACCCCAGGTTGATCTCCACACCAGCCTCAATCCCTGCTGGATTCCTCTCAATGGCCTGATCATCATCTCCTTCTGTTTTGTGCCCTGCAGAGTTATCTATGCTGATCGTGGACATATGATTGTCAACAGCCTCACTAGTGTCATCATCATCAGAAAAAGAGGCTCACATCACTCTTGGAATTAAGAGAAAAATCCTCTTCAGAACACGTCGATTTCATCGTCCCGATACAATATTATAAAACACGCTCTCGTGAGAGAGCGTCCCAATATTTATGACCGGGCGAAGTGTGGTTCCTCCAAAAATTGTGATCCGCTGCGTTGGAGGGGGGTCGTGCGAGCGCCATTTTCTTGATTTTTTCGCCAATATGTTTTCTCTACCGGTGGGAAAGGGTTAAAACAGCTTTACCGCTACGGTCGCAGATATGTGCCCAGTTTTTTTCAAGCTCCGTTGGCGAATAATAACTTTTCGAATATCCATCCGCTCAGCTAGCTGAAGACATCAAAATTTTGCTGAGCTCTTCAGCTTTAATTTTGCCATTTCACATTTAAACGAAGCTTGTCGCA
>JALLAZ010000756.1:0-12243 GCA_036939755.1 Stephanodiscus triporus | reverse complement strand
CTTCGCTGAGCAGACGGGAAGCGGTGCTGTCACTGTGGTATGGTCGTTCCTGATATTGAAATGCTAAGCAAAATATATAATATGCATAATCAATTTTTTACACCTGAACCAACGCATATGTTACTCGAACAGAGAGATGGAGGTTGTTTGAGAGATCCACACTGAACCTAGAGGTCCGTGGGTTGTTCAGACTCACAAGCAAACGACGGAGGAGACAAACGAGCGAGTCCAGATATATCGACCCCAGCGCAAGGTCATGGTCACGACCGCCGATACTGCCGGCGACGCGAGGGTTCGCCGACGAGGATCGCCTCCCGCTTCCGCATCCTCCTCCTCCATCATCCCATCCCTCTCCGAATCTTCCATCTCCGACTGCGACGAGGTCGTACGGATCAAGGACGATGCCCGCGTACCCCTCCCATCGTTATCGTCGTCGTCGTCGTCGTCGATTTCTCTCCGCGGTATAGTCACATCCACGGCATTCACGAAGCGCCTATCGCGACAGTCGTCCCTGCCGTGGGGCCACAGGCCGTCGCCGTACGTGGGGGCGTCGTGCGCGCTCTTCCTCCTGCCCGTGCCGCTCCTCCTCCGCGCGTGCTGTCCGGCCTCGGCGTGCCTGCTGTCGTGCGTTGCCGTGACGTCCTACCTCAGCGATCACGTCTACACCGGCGTCGAATCGTGGGCTCACGCGATCGACAGGGTCGTGGCGCCATTGGCGTTCGTGACGTGCGTGCGCTCGACGTGCGTGACGTGCGGTCCGGGATGGGCGGTATTGTCGTTGTTGGCGCTCAAGTGTCACCTCATGGCTAACTGGCATGCCAAACGGGACATGTACGAGCAGTTCGTTGTTTGGCACTGCCTTTGGCATGCCGTGGGCGTGGGGTTGATGCTCGTTTGCTTCACCGTCAACGGAGCCGTCGGCGAATGCTGGAAGGGGAGCGAGTGGGAGGATATTTTTGAAAAGTGGACGATACTGGCCTAAAATGGCTATGAAGTTGGCCGAGGAAACGTCTTATGAGACTTAATACAGATTTAAAGCTAGGTGTTGCATAGCAGACCTCCAAGATCTGCCATGCCACCACCCCTGATGTAATATTTAATAACTGAACAATTAGTCGCTGACAGAGCGGATAAGGTCTGTGTGAATGGCATCTTCATGGATATCATCCTTGAAGATTGCATTCCTGACTGGTAGAGTCCTCGACCAGATACTTGCATTGGGATAGCGTTCATCGGCTTCATCGTCCGGACGATGGACAATGGCGCCATAACAGACCTTGAATGGTCCGTAGGTGCTATTTGCACCGCCGTTTCCGTTCTTCCTCCAAAGTCTCTTATTCCCTTTGTGGAGATTAACTCTTCGGTTACAATACGATAGATGATTTCTGTGTAAACTTAAAGACATGGTAGATAATTGTTTTTTGGATTCATTTTTCAATCTCAAACAAAGAAACATCAATAGATGTATCAATTGACGCAAGAGATTAGGGACGATTCGTTCATTCAGAAGTTCAACCCGACTCTGAACCGATTTCTCCTTGAACTAATCGTAGCCATTCGATTCCCCAAGGTGCCCGCAGCGATATCCTGCAAGGTCACAATTACCTTTTTTGGCACTCTTCCAAATGGCGGATCAGCACTATCAGCACCACTAAACACTGCAAACTTGCGCTTCGCATCGACATCTGCCATCCGAGCTGCATGTTTCAAAAACGGCTTTTTCGACAGGTCACCCATGCTCGTGGAATCGAGTATCATTTGCTCGATGTCGTTCGGATCATATCGTGGGGGGCAATCGTCATTCCGTCGGGAGATGGCCTCCTCCATGCGCTGATACACCTTGGCGGCATTCCCCTGAGACAAAGCGACTTGACGCCGCACGTCGCACCCCAATCTTATCAATGCAGGCGGTTGGGGATGATCCACGTTGTTGCCATTGTTACTGGGTGCCGCGGCTGCCGCAGCATGGGTTTGCAACGTGTGCCATAATCTCACGCCATCCAAATTTAGTCGTAGTCGTGCCTTACCAATGGCCCCTTCAATTGTGGATTTCAGAAATTGCTCAGCGGCCTCGCTGAGCAATGCGAGTGCTGGATCCTGCTCGGCGCGGCTTTCGTTGAACCATACGTGATTGGTTGTGTCGTTTTCAATACTCAACGCATCCGTCTTGGATGGCGACGACACAGGAGGGGAGAAGAGAGCGCTCTCCTCACTAACCTCTGTGATAGGTGGTGTCGCCAGAGATACCATCAGCCTTTCCCTCTGTGCCCTTTCGGACTTCTTCATTTTCAATTCGGCACGTCGCATCTCGCTTTCTGGCAAGCGAACCTTCGCCCAGGCATTTCGCACTGCAATGTAGCCGGTGAAAAAATGAAGTCTCATCGTTTAGTACATAAGCAAAAATCATATTATGCAAGTCTAGCCGAGAAAAAGTCAATACTCACCCGAAACAACATTCTTGGTGCCCCAGCCATCATACATGGCGGGAATTGTTGTAGGCAGCGGGGGCACGCCAGCCTCTCTGAATAGGTTATCACGAGCCTCCACATCTACCGATGCGTCCAACGCCGCCGCAGCCGCCATGGTAATGTCCCTCATCTTTGCTTGTCCTTCTTCATCGCCATACAATAAAACCCTCTGTTCCTCATCCAAATTCACATCCAACTTGTACGCATTCGAGTTGAATATACTGGGGAGATTTTTGACATCAATTAGGGTAGCATGATCGATCATTTCCATGAGGAAATTGCTGGGTTCGCGAGCTACTTGCGGCTTCTTTGTAATTGACGACAACGAATTCGACCTCGACACTGGAGTTTTCTTCTTCTTGCTCTTATCAACTTCTACCTTTTCCGTAGTCTTGGTTTTAACAGTGCTAGCGCTGCCAACGGAAGAGGCAGTCGAAGTCGGCGCGCTCAGGGAAGTGGCGGACATGGGCGTCGTTGATGTAAACGGGGTGCTTACCGCTCCAGTGAGGGGTATTTCTTCAGATCCCTTGGGAGCAGACAAAGAGTCCTTCTTCTGCTTTGCCCTCGCCCGCGCCTGTTGGTTGCGCATCTTCTTCTTGAGCGCTTCGGCCTCATTCTTTGAAAGATTTTCGATCGCCATTACCGGTGGGGCAGGCATGACGGTGGAGGTAGGCATCCCGGTTGCGTTAGTAAGGGTGTTGGCAGGTATTGGGACGGAAACCGGAATGGTCGAGGGCCTCGATGCGGACATGGGAACTTTTTGAGCCGCGGTGGCAGCTAATTGTGATTGAGTGCTGAATTGAGGCTGCTGCGATTGCTGCTGACCGGAGGCAGGTTGAGGGGCCGGGATGCGTACAGTTGGCGGAGGGTTCCCACCGCGATGGGCAGAGGGGGGCATTACCCCCATTGGCTGCTGCTGTTGCGCCTGGCCCGACTGCTGCTGCAGGAATTTTGTCTCCTTCTTTTGCTTCAAAAAATGGTCCAGGTAATCGTGCGCCTTCTTCCAGTAGATCTCCCCGACAGTCGCTCGTAGACGAGACTTCATGCTGGCGGTGAGGGAACGGAACTGTGGATCGCCGGATTTGTTCTTCTCGTAGCATTCCTTTATTTGGATCTTCGCCGCATTGTGCATGCCGATATCTCGTTGTTCAAGATACCTTGATGCAATTTGAGCGAGAAATCAAGACGGATTGGGGGGGTGAGCACGAAGCACCCAGGCAAAGTGCGGAGGACCCTCCAGCGTTATGTGTGTGTCCATTTTCCATCTCAAACATGAATTGGACACAACAAAATGGACGAACACACTCACTTCATCAACACTCTGGTGAACATCAAGAACCTTTCCTTCTCCTTCTTCTCCTGGTCCGCATTATTGCCCTCTGATGCCGAGATGGAGTGATGTGCCACACTCGACGGCATTCCCGAATTATTGTTCCTAGAGGACGACGAAGAAGAAACTGCAGATGATTGCTGCTGCAGATGGGATGACACCATCGTGCGTTGGTGCTGCTGCTGTTGCTGCTGCGAAGACGAATGGGAGGTCGTGCCAGAACCACGTTGGAGATGGGGCGCGTGGGCATACTGCTGTCGGCTGCTGCCGGTGAGTTGCTGTTGCTGTTGCTGGTGGTGGTGGTGCTGCTGCTGTTGCTGCTCCTGCTGCTGCTGCTGCTGCTGGGTGGTGATCAGTGGGCTGGGCGGAGGGACACCCGATATGTTGGGGGCGATCGATCGAGAGGCGGGGACGGAGGCAACGCGGTCGCTCGGGGGTGCGGAGCGACCGGTGGTTCTTTCATTTTGAAGGAGTCACGGACGTGGAAGGGAATGACCGCGCAAAAGATGAGGGTGCGTGGTGAGGAAATCAACACATTCTACCTCTCCTATCGAGAATACTCACCTAGCCTTGGGCAGCGGGGCGGGAACACGACCAACGGAGCCCTGTGGCACCGTTGGGTGCATCGTTCCAGGATATTGCTGCTGCTGTTGTTGCTGCTGTTGTTGCTGCTGCGAATTACGATGGCTGGTGTGCACCATGGGAGGAATGAAATTTGGATTGTTGCTCGAGTTATTGCCCGACGACGATTGACGAGACAACGGCGACGATGCCGCCGCCGCAGGAATATTCCCCACTTGAATCGGCATGGGAACGCTGCCCCTCCTGCCGGGAGGATTCAAGGCGTTGTCATTTCCCTGCTGCCCGCCGGCGGCGGGATGGTTTACCTGCACGGGAGCGGGGGGTGGCGCCCGATCGTACAAATTCTTCAACCGATTCGTGAGCTCCGACTTGGAGTGGCTCCTCGCCAGCTGCGGATTTGGCGGCGATGCCGAGGAGGGGCCGGCGGCGGTGACGATGGAGGGCACCGCCGCCTGCGTCTGCGTCGCCACACCGGCTCCCTTGTTTTTTGTCTCGGCATCACTGTCGTCCGATCCGGAGGAGTCGCCTCCCATGAGCAAATCTTCCATTCGGCCAGCCATGTTGCTTTCTTTCTGTGTTTCGGTAAGCGGTCGCGAGATGAAAAGAGTGTTTTTGTTTTTTGTGTGTGCGAGAGCCGAGGGAAAACACTTTTGGGGGCTCATCGTGGACCACCAAAAACAGACCGAGACAGATATTATTGGGACCCTGCAACTATTCCCGTTTTTATCTCCGCAGGCGCCCATTCCTGTGGCACAATTATTATTTCTGCTCCGCCCATGCCGCCCCCTACTCTACAACAAATATCGTGTTGTTCGTAAGTATCGCCCCTCGGATTCTACGACATCATTCACCAAAATGTCCAAGAGCATCAACCCTCCATCGCCTCGGTATCTCACGATCCTTTGCGAGTTCATGGCCTTTTTTCACGAGAAGGCGAAGCCGTATCCTAAGGACCACGAGGTGAGTGTACCATGATAAATAATCATCATCAGCAGACCAGAACATTTCTCTTGTTTGATTCTTCCACTCCGTTATTTCGCACACACAAAATACACACATGCGCACGTTTCCATCTCGTACACGGCCTTCTCTTCCTACGCAGTTTACCGCTGACGACTTTGCGGCAATCACACGTGAGTCGAGATTAATCGTGTTGTCGTGTGTGAATACTTCTATCATTGACAAATTCGCCCTTTTCTCATACATGTGATGGACTGTTATTTTTTTATACGTTAGCATCCGATATATGCAAATGGATGAACGTCAAGGCCTTCGGTACGGCTGACCCCGGACCGGATGCCAAGCCAATAGGCAGCGGCTCGTCGTCGCTCGAATTCATGAAGAAGGCAGTTAGGTGGGTCAAAATAGATTATACTGCAGCGTCTTCGCTTGCCTTGACTTGTATTAGTGTCTCAACGGTGCCAACCATTGTGCAGCTTCTACATGCCTGTAAAGGGAAGTTACGACGCCGAACGAAAATGCGGCAACCCGACCCGATCGAAACAGGTGAAGGAGCTGTTGCAGAGGGTGGCCATCCTTGGCGGTAAGAAGAAGATGAAGGAGGTCGGGGGACAACATTCCCGCGGACAACCCATTCAGCTGGCGGCAGTGGGCGGCGGTCGACATGGTTTGCTCCGAAGGGTACACGCTCAGAACAATGGCTTCATCAAAATGCTGAGCATGATGGGGTTGGCCCTGCGGACGTTCGGCAGTTCGCTGGAGAAGATAAAAAACGAATTGGAAACCAGCAACATTGTCATCAGGCACGAACTTTCTAATCGAGCCGAGGGAGAGGAGGATGACGAGGATGATGACGAGGATGACCTCCAGGCGGCTCCGGCTGACGCTGACGAGAAAATGATAGAGAGGGTGCTGACCGATATTCCGACTATGGAAGCAGAAATGAAGCAACACGTTGCTCAGGTTGCGGAGACTCTCCAGGATTTCATGAATATAAATGTTGTGACAAATAGGGATATGAGAATCGTATCGGGGGCCGATGGATTTTGTACCTTCGGTAGTAGCAATAGCGGGAAACAAATGGATCTTCCCGACGGATTCGATCTGCCGTCGGTGGACCTGTCTAAGGCATGGCATCATTGGATTACTGGTTTCCCCGACTTCAAGGTAAAGAAAGACAATGGAGAGATCATAGATGCTCCCATCCGACCGCTGCGGTTCGTCAACACGAGCAACATCCCGCAATCGCTCAGGAAGAAGTTCAAGGATGGGTGGAGGCCAATATTGCTTTCGATGACGGCGGACGTGGCGCAAATGTTGGAGACTACGCCAATCGCGGCGATGGATGAAAAGTTCGTTCAGGACTCGTTCGACGTGGCCATGAAGGCACTTTTACAAAAGGCACCTGCAATCTTTGAAGACTTGAATGCTGACAAATGCGCCACGTGGAAAGTGGCCACTTGGAGTCGTAAGATTAGAGAGCAGCAGCTGGGGCAGCTACAAGTTAGGCGCCGCGAGGAAAGCAGTGACACAGCGCCAATGGACACGGAGGATGAGGATGGCGATGTGGAGGGACTAGGTCAGCCAACTCAACCTTCAGGAGATCGACGTGAACAGCCAACCCAACATTCCGAAGACGTTTAGACGCAGAAATTTATTTCACCATTTTATAAATGTATGCTACATCAACATCAATTTTTTGCAAGAACAACTGGGAACCTATTTGCTATCCTTTCTCATCCCATACATTCGTAGCCTCTGCTTACCAGCCCTATTTGCTACTCTATCCTTTATCACCCCATACATATAGCTAAGTGTTACTCCCAGGACAGGAGCGTTAGATACAAACATACTCGAAACCTTCGCTTACCGGCCGCAATGCAAACAAAATTCTCAAACGAGTATCGTACATCTCAAAATGGACCAATAGCAATTTCCGCATAAGTGCTGAGGAAGGGAATTTGATCCGGCTTCTTGCCTGCCAAATTACTAGCAACGCAATAGACAACCATGCTGACGTATGCATACCAAACGAAATTGCTAGACGGCTCCATAATTGTCCTGGGGAGGTTGGCGTCGGCCGACCTTACAGCTTCACCAATCAAAGTCGGGAAGATGAGCGCCACGTCAATCAGAACAGCCTGCTGGGCATTAAAGCGAACCTCACGTGATTGACCGGTCAACCGTGGTCCAAGAGCGAATGTGATAAAGAGCAATATGTCTAGGAAGGGGACAGCATGAATGCACTCCACCAGAGGCCGTATCAATACGTAGTCGAGTGTGCCCAGGGGTGGAATGCGCTCGTAAATGTACTTCCCAAAGGTATCGCCGTCAATCAACGGCAGTAGGTACGGTATGCAACTCTTTATGCGATCGGGACCACGGATGTCTCCCTCGTCATCGAAATTCTTCTTCTTGCCCCCATTCTCTTTCTTCGGCTGCCCAAAGATGTCTAGATTGTTGATCGGCCTTTTCCCGTCTTCTCCGTTGTCATTTTCCTGCCGTTCAGACAAGCCTGTTCTGCTTGGCCTGAAAAGCAGTGATCGCCACTCGGTGGAGATTGCTCCCCTACCCTGCAATGACGATCTTCCCCGGAAAGCCGAACTCGGTCGGCTCGTTGACAGATGCAGCAATACTGAAGTACCCGTCAGGAGAATGATGCGCATTTTTGTGTAATCCTTGTATTTATTTCAATCACTTCCGTTTTCTCTTCCTCACGTCTTCCCATCCAAAAATGGTAGATATTGTATCGTTTGGATATCGTTCGTTGTTCTCCTCTTCTACACCAATTCACAAACACAAGAAGCAGGAAATAATAGAGTCTGTCCGCATCCCGCGCGCCCCACAAAGAACAGAACCCACATCGCAAAATTCCAAATCCCACATCACACTCACATCACCAATGGCAACTCTGTTGGCACTCTCAGTGCTATGCATTCTACCGAACTCTCATCACTCGCTGGCATGGACTGCCACCTCAACTGCAAAAACTAGACGGAGAAACCACAGTCTGCGTCGGAGTTCATTTTTATCAAGCGTGCCAACAGACGAAGCACTGGAGGGTGTAGAATCTCTCCAACATTTGACGGTGCCCGAAATCAAGGACATATTAAAATCTAACGGTCACAAGGTGCGTGCGTGTGCTCGGACATACGATAATGTTGAAGATTTATTCATTGACGACTTCTTCTTCTTTGTGATTTTATTGCTTTCCACGTATCATCGTTGGACAGGTGACGGGCAACAAAACTGAGTTGATTCAAAGATTATTGATACAACAACAAAGTAGCAGCGATGATACAACAAAGTGTCACGTTGATGGTATCATTGCGAGCGACAAAATTGCGCTCGATCCTTCTTTGAACCATTTGCCTGAGCCATTGGTCGAAGCACTCATCCGGTTTACATCTTCTAGTATTTCTACTGGGGAATCGTCCCATTCGTCTACACCAAAATCACCGAAGCTCTTGCCAATTCAGCAGAAATCGTACGAAGTAATATCAAAGGGCGGAGATGCAGTCTTATTTTCGCCGACGGGAACGGGCAAATCGCTTGGATTTATATTGCCGTTGGCCGCGCGTCTATTGAGTTGGAAGAGAGACGGCTCACTCCTGCACAAGAAGCAGGCGCAGAAACAACGCTTCATGCGACAAAACCGGGGTAATGGAAATGATAGCCTCTCCTCACAAACGGTGGATGCTGCCTCACCATCCATCCTCGTTATTGAGCCCTCCCGTGAACTGGCACGTCAAGTAGGCAAAGTATGGGAGAGATTTCATCCCACGGCTGCGAAAGGTAGCAAAAGCCATGTGGTGACAGTATATGGAGGCGTTCCCATGACCCGCCATGCGGCATTGCTCGGTAGTAAAACAGATGTAGTTATCGGCAGTGAGTCCCCAGAAATGTTTGTGCCTTGCGGTATCATCTCAGTTCACATTATTTTCATCTCAATCATTATCGCTTTATCATCTCGTGTCTTTCGCGGGTAATATTGACGAATCTAACTTCTTGCTATTCATGTAGCTCCTGGTCGGATCCGTGAGTTGATTCGTGAGAATTACTTATCAACTAAGCACCTGCGCTCGATAGTTTTAGACGAAGCAGACACGTTGCTTAATTTTGGAGATAATCCCGAGGTGGAATGGTTGCTGGATGGTATGGTGAATGATTATCAGCTAGTACTTGCATCTGCTACAGTGAATAAGAGAGTGGAGAAGTTTGTGGGCGAGATCATGGAGTTGGAGGTAGGAGGAGAAGGGTATGTGGTTGTGGGTCGGGGTGACGCTTCTGATAATGGAGGAATCATTTTTGATGACGAGATAGCCATGGATGGGGCACAGGGTATAGACGCGAATCTCAACGATGACATAGAGATACACGCCGAATCCAGGGGCGAATTCGACTCTGAAAAGAATTGCTCCGACCAACACAAAACTCCCACAGTACGTCACTGGTCGATGCCGGCATCTCCTACATCCAGGATCACGCTTACGTCTGACCTAATCATTACGATGACACCTCGTCGAGGGATAGTATTCGTGCCAACAAAGGCCGAAGTAGAATCTGTTGCTCAAGAATTGACCGAACGATCCGCGAAGGATGTTAGCGTTCACATTCTTCATGGCGACATGGTGCAACAGGCTCGCTCCAGGACAATAAATGCTTTCCGTGAAGATTCTGCAAGCATTACACGTATCCTCATTGCCACTGATGTGGCTGCTAGAGGGCTCGATCTTCCTGCAGTCGATCTCGTGGTGCAGTATGGGGTGCCCCGAAAAACGGGGAAAGATGGAACGTTCGATTCAGAGTTGTACATTCACCGTACGGGACGCACTGGGAGATTCGGCAATACACGCACTGCTGATGCAATTTTGTTGTATGACAGAACTCAAGGAGAAACGGCAACGTTGAATAAATTGGTAGATGAAATGAAACATCTTCACAACATCGTGATCGCCCCTAGGCAATTGCCATCTCCCAGCGAAGTGATGGACGCTTCGTATGACAGAGTCATGAGGCTGTGTGATGGATTTGGAACTGGAAGTCAGAGCCTGGTGCATTACTTTGCAGAAAAACTGTCCGGTGATTTGGTCCAATCTAATGGCGAATGCTCTGAATCTGGACCAAGTGACAACGAATTGTTTCTCGTCCATCGATTAGCCACGGCCATGGCTTCTCTGTCTGGACTAGATGATGTGGTGACGGCAAGATCACTTCTGACTGCTGACCCAGGGGATAGAACCGTTCGCGTATGGAATGAATCATGTGACTCCAGCAATCCACTGCCGCCATCTGAAGTCACAAAATTAGTCAAGTCACTCGGTTCTGGAAAATTAGGGAGGATATCCACGTGCAATGATGGCTCAGGTAAGGATGTGTGCATCAGTTTTTTTCGGTATCGTGTCTCCATTTGCCCATTCATTTCTCTGTTATCCTGATCCCCTTTTTTTGATTTTGACGTTGCGTAAACCTCAATCAACCTTGAATCCAGTCGTGTTCGACCTCGGGGCAAAGAAAGCAGACTTGTTGCTGTCAAGTACTGCAAACGATACAAAGTTAAGTGGGTGGCATTTTGAAATGCCGAGCTCGCTTCCTACTTTGGCCGTAGATAAGTAACATTTCACTTAAATAAACCCAAAGATATACAATACAGCAAACGATTGATTGGCTCTTTTCAAACTTTCGTCTCGTTCATTTCTGTTTCACATATGCCTACAGTTCTTCTCCTCTCTCTGGCCCCTTCGTAGTACCTAAAAACTCTTCATAGGTAATGAAGCCATCTCCATCAGGGTCGGATTCTTCCCAGAAAGACTCCGTCAACTCCCCACCCATTTCTTTGAAGATATTTGATAGCTCCGCCTTACTTATCTTGCCATCCTCGTCAGTGTCTATTTGTCGAACTAGCGTTTCGATGTTTTCTTGCTGTGGTTGTTTATGTTGTTGTCCCTTCGCATGCTTCTTTGGCATTTTGGGCGGCGGCCCCTCGCTACCTTTCGGTCCCTTGAACTCATCCCAGCTTATATATCCATCGGCATCCTTATCCTCGTCTTCCCACAATTTGTCCAAATTAACCTCCTGACCCATTCGTTCGAAATACTCCCTCGCCTCGTCCGCGCTAATTTCCCAGTCCTTGTTCGTGTCTATCTTCAGAAAGTCATTCGGAACCGCCGGCCGAATATCTACTATCTCGACGTCATAGCGCAGCACCGTATCGGCCCCCACGCCCTGCTCCGGCTTGCCCGCGCGACCGTACGCCATGTGCGGCGGCACCACGATGTACGCCGACGACCCCTTGCACAGGCCGATCAAGCCCCGATCGAGGCCGGCGACGACCTTGCCCTGGCCGACCGCGAACGACGGCGCGACGCCCACGTCGCGGGAGGATTCGATCTTCCTCCCGACGACGTCGCGGGGTCCGGCGCTGCTCTCGTCGACCGTCACGGTGAAGTGGAGGCCGACGATCATGTTGGGTTCGACCTTCGTCGGGTTGTCGTCCCCGCCGCCGCCCTTGCCCCTCTTGTTAGAGCATTTCGTCGGACCGTCGTAGACGATGACCTTTATGTCGGAGGATGCGAGCGCAAGGCACGAGACGGTGGCGAATATCACTACCGTGATGCACGCGGAGGAACTTATCATCGATATCATTACCCAGAGGTGTGGTGCATAAGTGCATTCGATTTCATTCACACACAACTAAAATAATTTTTTGTTGGTGTCGCTTGTCGTAGGCAGTCTAAAATATTTTGGCGGGATCTTTCCGGCGCATACGTCCTCGGTCCGTCGGCACACAACCTTCTCACTCTCGCAAGAAAGAGTGCACATACTGCTTATCTCCTTATCGGGTTGTGGTAGCGTTTACTACCACAAACTTTTTTAGGTACGCGTACGTACTTTTACCTATGT